>CAJNDV010035736.1:11461-22099 GCA_905221635.1 Symbiodinium sp. CCMP2456
AATCCTCCCTGCACTGAAGAGCCCTGAAGTCCTGAACGCACCCTCAAATTTCAAATAAAGGCCCTAAACCCTAAACCCGTAAACCCTAAACCCCTAAACCCCCAAACCCTAAACCCCTAAACCCAAACCCCCGTAACCCTAAACGAAATGCCGCATTAGAGGGGCCTGAAGGAAGCCGTACCTGGACCCTAACCGTATACAGAACAAAAGCCTGATTGTTGGGTGTTGCCATTCGTTTACCTACCTTTAAGAATAGGGTTTCGCAACGTACCACGGTACAATGATCCCTAAATCCTAAACCCTAAACCCCTAAACCCTAAACCTCTAAACCCCTAAACCGTAAACCACTGAACCCCTAAACCCTAAACCCTCAACCCTACAAGGAGCCCTCAGCAACTATCCCAGTCCCTCGGATACCGAACGTGGCCTCCCATGTCAATGTCCATGAACATCTTCGAGGCTGCCTGAAAGTCGGCCTGGGCTAGGCTGAAGTTCGTCGGGTACATTTGTAATTCTTCATGTCTTGCTTTTTGTCCGCCCTGTCCCTAGACGATATAACTATACGACAATGCACCTCAAACTCCGCATCAGTTTAACATTGTCCCAAGTCCACGTGGTTACGCAGGAAGTAATGAAGCCCTCAACAATGCCTCTGACCCCCAAAACCGAGCTTCTTGAGGAATTTTATGAAGAAACGAGAGTAAGGAGCCCTTAAACGGTAGGTTTTTCGGGGGCGCAGGCACACAAAAACCAGGATGGGGCCTGGGGTTTGGGATCCTAGGGTTCGAGGATGCTACTGTTGGGGCCTCAACAATTAGAATAGTGTTTTGGGGCCCATCATACTGTAATTATACTAAGGAACCTGGAGAAATAATGAAGGTAATTATTTTGGCCTCAAGATGACCCTAAACCCACAACCCTGAATCCTAAACCCTAAACCCTGAACCCTCAACCCTCAAACCCTAAACTCTAAACCCAGAACCCTCAACCCTAAACCCCCAACCCTCAACCCTAAGACCCAGAACCCTCAACCCTGAACCCTCAGCCCTAAACCCTCATCCCTAAACCCTAAGAACCAAACCCTGCACCACCCAGACAAGAGTGTTCAGGGTTTGGGGGTTCGGGTCTAAGGTGCCGGGTATCGGTCAACTCTGCGGCCTGTTTGAGTTTTAGGGTTTTAGGGAGTTAGGGTTTAGGGTTTTAGGGTTTAGGGTTGAGGGTTTTAGTGTTCTGTTGTTATGGTTTTAGGGTTGAGGGTTTTAGGGTTGAGGGTTTAGGGATTTAGGGTTTAGGGTTTTAGGGTTTAGGGAACCAACCGCCCGAAAGGGGCCAAAGGGAACCAAACACCGCTCTAGAATGGTGCTGGAATTTAGGGTTTAGGGTTTAGGCTTAGGGTTTAGGTTTACTAAAACAATCCGAAACACGTCGGCGGGAATACTGGCAATGGCAAGTGCAATCCAAAAGTCTGGCCGTTGAATACTCCTACAACTGCTGCAGGCCTCAGAACCGGCAAGCCCCGAAGTAAAGCCCGCACACTCACACTGGCCGTAATGTCGACAACAACCGTAAGACGAAACCTGTCCTGGAACACAGTAGCAATCACAAGATGATGACTGACAACCGTTATTCATCAGGGATAGCAGCAGCAAGGTGAATGGTCCTAGCATGCCCTAGCCTACCCTCGTACTAAGAGGTTAGACTCGCTGGACCACTGGACCCAGCACATGAAAAGATGTTTGCAATAACCTCGCCAATTTACATGATAGTACAAACGGAAGGGCATTCCCAAAGGAGAGCATACATAAATGAGAAGAAAAGGTCGTAACAACAAGAAGAACCTAAACCCTAAACCCTAAACCCTAAAGCCTAAACCCACTGAAAGGGATTGGAAGTCGCAAATCTCGTTGAGACCGCTGCCAAGTCTTCGTCAGGCATGGCGAAGTCCTGGGATGGCTAATAATGGAGGGCCCTTGATAATCAGAATAGGGTTTTGGGGTTCCTTACTATAATATAGTTATAATAATGTAGTGCCCTAGATTTTTAGAATAGGGTCTTGGGGTTCCTTATTATAATTATAGCATAATATACATCCAAGCCCTATTCTAAGAACGAAGGCCCTATATTAGAAATGCTCGAAGGAAACACGTGAGGCTTGGGGGGAGGAATCCTCTTCGTTTAGGGTTTTCCTGTGGCCCCAAAGACTTACCTTTTAAGGAACTATATATAGAAGCCAGAACAAGGAATCCTAGAAAGGTAGGTACCCCAAACCCTAAACCCGAACCCCCTAAACCCTAAACCCTAAACCCTAAACCGTTCGGCTACAGGTAGGTTCTGGGGTTCCCTAAACCCTAAACCCTAAACCCTAAACCCTAAACCCTAAACCCTAAACCCTAAACCCTAAAACCTAAACCCTAAAACCCTAAGCGACGTTCTCATCGGATTTGAACTGGTCTTGGAGGCCTCTACACGACAATTTTTTGCCCTGAACCCTGAACCCAACCCTGAACTCTCTACCCGACTCACTAAACCCTACAGCTCAATCAAGTTTTTGGTGTTCTAAACCCTTAACCCTAAACCCTAAACCCTAAACCCTAAACCCTAAACCCTAAACCCTAAACCCTAAACCCTTTGTATGCTTCCTACACAGAGTTCTATCAGGCTGCTGCAACTTCTTAGGCGCTTAGGGTCCAGGGAGGAGCTGACGGGCTTAACAGAGGGGCCTTACAAACTAGGATAGGGTTTAGGGGTTTAGGGTTTAGGGTTTAGGGTTTAGGGTTTAGGGTTTAGGGTTTAGGGTTTAGGGTTGGGTACATTCTAATAGAGCTGCAGGGACCATCAGGCAATAGTCTCCTTAATCCTGTGCATCTCTATATTCGATTTAGGGGTTCAGTGTTCCGGGTGTTTGTGGTTTAGGGTTTACCTTAACCTGGCAGAACCTACTTTTTGTAGGGTCTCTTTAAATTCCAAATTAGGGCTGATTATGAGAACCAGCAAAAAACTCGGTCATGAGTCAAGATAGCTTAAGTTAAGGTTCAGGGTTTAGGGTTTAAGTGTTATCATTCAGGGATTAGGGATTTAGGGTTTCTGGTTC
The DNA here is from genome assembly GCA_905221635.1 of Symbiodinium sp. CCMP2456. NCBI lineage: Eukaryota > Dinophyceae > Suessiales > Symbiodiniaceae > Symbiodinium > Symbiodinium sp. CCMP2456. The sequence goes on from CAJNDV010035736.1 coordinate 14,553, forward strand.
CCTGTTGGACCTATATTAAAAATGATCATTTTTCATCCTTATTGGCTTTTAGTATAGCAAAAATGTAAAATTGCATCCAACAAGGACCCAGGTTTAGGGTTCAGAGTTTAGGGTTTAGGCTATAAGGATGCCGATAGTCTCTATTGTAGTTCCTGGCTTGGCTTAGCCAGCTATATATTTAGCATCCTATAAAGGTAGCCCCAAAGAGGAACTACAAGCTACAAATTTAGGATCCTATAATACAATGGAGACTATTCGCAAGTTGATTGGTGGCGACAAAAAATCGGCAAATTTTCAACCCCTAAAGCCCTAAACCCCAAACCCTGAAGCCCGAAACCCTCAGTCTAACCCCTCAACCTTGCTGATAAACAACCCACGCCTAAGCCCTAAACTCCGAACCTTCAAAATTGAATCGGGTTTAGGGTTTAGGGTTTCCCCAAACCACCAAAAGTCCCAAAAACCCTGAATCCGTCCTTGGTAACGACATTCACCCGAAACCCCGAAATACTGAAAAAAACACACAAGCCTTGCTGATAAGGAGCCTAAGCCTGTGCCCTTGACAGCAAACCTCGAACGAATGACTCGGAACCCCAAAAGCCCCGTACTCCAAACTAGATAAACTCGCAAGAATGAAAGATCTGAAACATACCAAACATGCTCAGCCTAAACCCTACCCCTAAACCCTAAACCCTAAACGACCCTAAACCCTAAACTTTGAACCCTGAATTACCCCCCAACCCTAAACCCTAAACCCTGCATCCTAAATCCTACACCCTAAACCCTAAACCCTAAATTCAGGTCGTAAAATCAAGAAAAGCTAAAAATGGCCCAGGCTCGCTGAGTTCGACGCTGCTCCTCGGGCTCAAGACCTGGTTTGCTGGAGGAAGATCCATAAGAATACTATAAAGGCTTTAGTAATTAAAAGAGGGTTTGGGGGCTCCTTTAAAGGGTTCTATAAGGGCTACTATAAGGGTTTAGGGTTATAAGAAGGAACCCCCAAAATAGTATAGGTTATTTTTTGGGCTTCTATCTTACTCAATAACGAGGGGGTTCAGGGTTTAGGGGTTTAGTAGTTTAGGGTTTAGAGTTTTAGGGTTTAGGGGTTAGGGCTTTAGGGGTTTAGGGGTTAGGGCTTTCGGGGTTTAGGGTTTACGGCTTTAGGTTTGGGGTTTCTTCCATAAGCGTTCCAAACTGTGATTCTAAAAAAGTGTTATTTAAAAAGCCGCTATGGGTTCCGCGGGGGTTGTAGACTAAGGGTTCTGTACAGGTTCCATAAGGGCTCTCTAAGATCCCTAAATTTTAACCCCTAAACCCTTAAACCCTAAACCCCTAAACCCTAAAACCCTAAACCCTAAACCATAAACCCTAAAAGCCTAAGCCCTAAGCCCTAAGCTCTAGACTCGAAGCGCCAAACCCGAAACTCTGAACCCTAAACCGTTCTGTAAAGGATGCCAGAGGGCTTTACAAGGATTCTTCTACAATGACACCAGAGGGTTTAGGGTTTAGGGTTTAGGGTTTAGGGTTTAGGGTTTAGGGTTTAGGGTTTAGGGTTTAGGGTTGAGGGCCCTGAACCCTAAACCCTAACCCCTAAACTTAACAAATTGGACAAGAGCCCCACCCGTTCTCAAGTCGGATCCATGAAACATCCTCAGATCTAAGAGTGGTACCTTCTCTTTCGGGGTCTAGGGTTGTGTTTGGGGTTTAGGGTTGTGTTTGGGGTTGAGGGTTTAGGGTTTAGCGTTTAGGGTTTAGGGATTGTTGGGTTTCTGGCTCCGGCTCTCTTGCTATCTCCCAATCTCTCCAATGTGGCTCCCTATGTGTTGCGATTGTCGTGCTTCGGATCTGTAACCAACAAACGCTACATTGTAGAGCATGCCCTGTATAAGTAATACCCACATCCGGAGCACAACATCCCAAAATGGCCACATTTCTCGCCCTAAACTCTAAACCCTAAACCCTAAACCCAACATGGCCACACTTCTCGTCACTGTGTCCCTTTAGACCTTTTTTGCTACAGCGGGAAGGCTGGGAGATGACGTTTTGGTGCCCACAAACCAGCAGCCTTGGCTTATCTTACGGCTTTGGGCTTACCGTTCCCAAACCCCTAAACCCTAAACCCCAAGACCCTAAACCCTAAACCCCCAAAACCCTAAAACCCCAAACCCTAAACCCCCAAGCCCTTAAACCCTAAATCCCTAAACCATTTGGATAGTTCTCTAAACTAGGGTCCTTTTTTGGGTCCACAATATAGTAGGGCATCCTTATAAAAAGGATCCCGAAAGGGACCCTAATTTAGAGAACACCCTAAACCCTAAACCCTAAACCCTGAACCCTAAACCCTAAACCCTAAACCCTGAACCCTAAACCCTAATTTAGAGAACTACCCATTTGGCGCTTGAACTTCCAGGTCCGCCTCATGGCTCCCGGTACGTCACCATGGAAAAGAGCGCTAAGTTAGGGTTTAGGGCTTAGGGTTTAAGGGTTTAAGGGTTTAGGGTTTAGGGTTTAGGGTTTAGGGTTTAGGGTTTTGGGCTTAAGGGTTTAAGGGTTTAGGGTTGGGGTTCAGGGTTCAGGGTTTAGAATTCAGGGTTTAGGGTTTAGGGTTTAAGGTTTCAGGGTTTAGGGTTAAGGAAGCCTAGGGCTGAGAAATCTTGGGGTTCGGGGCTCCTCCTGAATTCTAAGCCGTGGTAGCCTTCGCCTTACAACTTAGGGCTTAGGGCTTAGGGCTTAGGGTTTAGGGTTTAGGGTTAAGGGTTTAGGGTTTAGGGTTGAAGCCTAACCCCTTGACCAGAACGCCTAAACTAAGCCCTAAAGCCGGAGAAGTCTACTAAGTAAAACCCCCATCGGTTTTGGGTTTAAGGTTTAGGGTTTAGGGTTTAGGGTTTAGGGTTTAGGGTTTAGGGTTTAGGGTTTAAGTTACGCCGCCCAAAGAGTTCAGTTCAAACTGCGGCCAAAAGCGCGATGCTCTGGAGGGAGGCATCCATTGCATCCGTGTCCTGCAATGCAAAAGGGCATAATATAGGGGCCTCAAGAACTAGAATAAGGCCTAAACCCTAAACCCTAAACTTCAAACCCTAAATCCAGAACCCGAAGGAATGGTGTTGCCGGCCATTCAGGCTTCTATATTCGAGCTTATCAGGTTTAGGGTTTAGGGTTTAGGGTCTTGGGGTCTAGGGCTTCTGGTTGTTGATGTAGGGGCTTCTTGAAATCTTGAAGGGTTTAGGGTTTAGGGTTTAGGGGACCATTACTAACTAGGCTAGTGTAGTCTCTCGTACTCCAATTATTCAGGCCCCTAAAATCGGGGGTCAGGGATCCGAACCGGCTGCAGGAAACCTCCAGACACTACTGTTGATAGTATAAATCCTGCATTACCTTGAGGGCCCTAAGCCATGGGAATTATGGCATATTCCTTATTGTGGGTAATGCAGGATTCATATCATCAACCGTACTACCAAATCCAACTCAGCGACTCCATCCAACACCCGTGACCTGAGTAAGCCTGCTTAGTTTAGGGTGTTGGGCTTACGGGTTTTGGGTTTCTTGCAGTACCATACCTTGGATTACGGATGGATCCCAGGGAATCATCCAAAACCCCAAACGATAAACACCCAAACCCCACCGCACCCCCAAAACCCCAAACCCGAAGGAGCTCAGCGCGGTCTTTTCTATCCTTATGCCTACGAGATCATTCCGGCTCCTGCATTTCAAGAAGCTCTACATCCCATATTCAAACCCTAAACCCTAAACCCTAAACCCTAAACCTGTACAGGTGGGCTATGAACCATAAGAACTCTTCCAGGGTTCACTCGGCCCTCCTTACCCTTTTTCCCCACACCTAGTTGGGGGATCTAGGTAGATCCTAAACCCTAAACCCTGACAACTTCTAGCCCTGACATGCTGAAGGTTTAGGGTTTAGGGTTTAGGGTTTAGGGTAAACCCTACTACCCTAAACCCCAAACACCCTAAAAACCCTAAACCCCCCGAAAACCCGCTCTGTGCAGGGGCGCCTTATCCTCTTCCTGCGAGTCTAAGGCACTCCCACCTTGAGGCATTTGTGCTGGGTTGCTGAGGTTAAGTTACCATAATTTAGGGTTCTTTTAAGGGTTCTATAAGGGTTTAGGGTTGAGGAACTTAGTTTTAGTTGCCATCATAGGGATCTATAGTAGATAGGATGGTCTCTGTGTTATGGTAACTTAGATTAAACTCCTTAGCCAGACCGGTTTTTTGTTGGGGCTAGATTTAACATGACCAGTTTTGATCCTTATTGGGTTCTATTCTAAAAATTAACATGTAAACTTGTAGCCAACAAGCGCCCAGTCTGAGAACCCAGTTTTCGGATCCGGATTTCTCGGCATTCGGGTTCAGGGTTTAGGCCGCGGTTTCGGGTGTAGGGTTTGGGTTTCAAATTTGAGATCTAGGGTTTAAGTCATAGGTTTTATGGTCAATTTGGGGGGGGGGGGGGTCTGGGGCTGAAGCGTTTAGAGGTTGAGGGTGCGCGAACAGATGTCAGGGCTTGGTTTTATGTTCCTTTGCATGGGTTACTTTCCCTGAGGGTCCATATGTACAACCATTATGGAATTGGGTCCCCAAAGACCCTCCTACTAATGGTTTTGGGGGACTTGATTCCATAATAGTAGTATATGTGGACCCTCTTGGTTGTTAATTAAGGTCTGGGATTTTCAGATGTACGGGTTCGGGTTTAAGGTGTTTGAGTTTGCAGGGCTGGGATGGGGGTTAAAGATTTAGGGGTTTAGGGTTTAGGGGTTTAGGGGTTAGGGTTCAGGGTTTAGGGTTTAGGGTTTGATTTGGGCCAACACCGTTCACCCATGCTAGGCTCTGGTGAACTAACCCTACTCAAAAGACTCTACAGAAAACACAATGCTTTCTGAGAAATGGTGGCATGTGCAGAAACCTGGCACCCTAAGCCCTAATCACTTCACGATAGAACCTGACAGCTCTGAAGATCGAAGCAGGGAGATATAAACACCTGTAAAATCCTCTGCCCCGGTGAGGAATTAAGGCTTACGGTTTAGGTGCTTACGCTTTATGGATTCAGGTTTTGGCCTTTAGAGGCTTTGGGGTTAGAGTCTGGGGTTTAGGACGCTACTCACGACCTAGGGATCAGCCAAAACATTACACAAAAGATGTATGTCGGCAAAAAGCAGTAACAGTTGAAGCACGTTGCGTGCTTGAGCAGGGCACTTTGGCACAAGCAACCAGCTGCTAATCCCTGAACCCTAAACCCTAAACCCTAGACCCTAAACCCTAAACCCTAAACCCTAATGCGAAAAAACCACACACTGACCCCAAAAGCCTGAAAGCCACACACCAGTCCCGAATCCCTAAAACCCTACCTCTAGTCTCCATGGTAGTTCCTTTTTTTGGTTTAACCAATTCTATATTACGGATTTTATAAGTTATCCCCAAAAAGGAACTACGATGGAGACCATAGGTAAAGCCTTAAACCCTAAACCCTAAACCCGAAACCCATAAACCCTGAACCCCAAAACCCCCAAACCTCCTCCCGTTGCGTCTTCGTCTTCCTAAACCCAATTCCCCCAGCCCTCATAGCACTCCCTCCACGCGGGCCTGCGAGCGGGCGGATGTCCGTAAAGTCGCGCAAGCCGAGGAGGTGGCAAACCTGGGACGAGGCTTTCGCCAGAGTTTAGGCTTTTGGGTATAGGGTTTAGGGTTTAGGTGGCTGTATAGACTTGCTGCTATACGACTGATAAGGCTTTGCAGAATCTTTTGCGCGGTTTATTTGGGTTGATTTACTTTGTTCTTAAGGTTCGCAAGGGCTTTTACAGGGGATTAATATGGGAGTTTCCGAAAATATGGGGTACCTTGTTTGGGGTCCTTATAATAAGGATCCTACTATTTAGGGTACTAGATTAGGGTCCCATATTTTCGGAAAGCCCCATATATAGGCGCCTCAATTCGGGTATTTTGTCCAGCTCTACGCAGCCACCAAAATCAAAAAACATATGGGTCGTTCTCTAAATTAGGGTCCCTTTCTGAATCCCCAATATAGTATGGCACCCTTATAAAAAGGACCCTGAAAGGGACCCTAATTTAGAGAACTGCCCATATAATTTGAATAATTTCCAAACGCCCTGGGACAAGCCCCGACACCCACAATTCCCACAACAGTAATATCGGGGCCTCAATAATTAGAATAGGGTTTTGGTGTTACGTTTTAACCTTAATTCGCAGCCAGATGAGTGCGCAAGTCGTCGGTGCTAACCTACTTCATGATTCATGCTACAGCTCACTCCGCATGAGTTTTTATACTCTCTTCTTCAATAACCAGGCCCAAAAAAGTTCAAACTTTTTAGGATAGACCTAATATATAAAGCCAAAAAGTTTAAAGTTCTCCCATTGGCTATCTAAGTATATGGTCACTGAACACTAGGATCTTCCATTCTCTAATCCTTAGAAGTGACACAGCCCTCTTCACACTTTTGCAGGACAGCCATGGTCGCAGATATTATGCGTTTTCTGATCTCATGTTTCGGGTCCCCCGTTTTTGTGATAGATGCTCCTAGGTACGTAGTTTCATCAGCGTTCTTCATTTGTCTCCGCTTTTGAATCGCACTGCAGCTCCACAAGTATAGACAATGTAACAGCACTTAGTATGATTTAGCTTCAAATGTAGATATTCTGATTCTTCTTCAATCAAATGTAAATAATCATTTGTGGATTTCCGGTATTCAGCCACTATGAGCGTATCATCTGCGTACAGCAAATCTTGGAAATTTATTCCCTGAAATCTTTTGCGATGCTGGGGATGGTTGAATTTGTCCTTGACGTCGGAAAACATGACGTGTATATTTAAAATGAACAATTATTGGCTTAAGGGGCATCCTTGACGGATGCCCGTACGTTGGGTATGCCAATCACTTTGTTGAAGAAACCTGAGAAAGTCCTGTCGAAATTGCCAATAAACCCTGAAGGAAACGGTTCCTTTCCCAAGCCCCCGGCAGGATGTAACAAGTAGATCCCCTATTTGGGGACCGGTTTGGGGTTTAGGGTTTAGGGTTTAGAGTTTAGGGTTTAGAGTTTAGGGTTTAGAGTTTAGGGTTTAGGGCTTAGGGTTTAGGTTTAGGGTACAAAAGAACCCCGTTAAGGGATCTACTTTCTGGATGCTGCCAGGGGTCTGGGTAAAAAGGCCCACTCGGGGCACGGAACATGAGCCCTTATAGAGTCCTATCTGCTTGGTGAAGCCGGGCTATCCCCAGTATAATATGGAATCCTTCATAATTAGAATAGGGCTTGGGGGTTCCTTATCATGAATATAGTATCATAGACCCCCAAAGCCCTATTCTAGCTATGAACGCCCTAAATTTTGATATAGGGGCCTTAATCATTAGAATAGGGTTTTTGGGGCTCCTTATGCTATATCTATAATTGCTAAGGCCTCTACATTAAGCGGAATATGTGGCTGTCAAGTAGCAAGATGAAGACCCCATGTCCCAGGACCTAAACCCTCAAAACCCAAAACAACAACCCGCAAACGCCAGCGCCCTAAACTCTAAACCCCCCCCCCC
>CAJNDV010035737.1:5206-24970 GCA_905221635.1 Symbiodinium sp. CCMP2456
TGTACGCATGTACGCATGTACGTATGTACGTATGTACGTATGTACGTATGTACGTATGTACGTATGTACGTATGTACGTATGTACGTATGTATGTATGTATGTATGTATGTATGTATGTATGTATGTATGCAGCATGTCTGCATGTATGCATGTACGCATGTATGCATGTATGCATGTATGCATGCATGTATGTATGTATGTATGTATAGGTACATACATAGAGAGACAGAGAGAGATCGCAGGAGATGTGCCTGCGAACTTCATCGGGCAGGAACTGCTTGCAAAAGGCTGCGACCTGGGAATGGAAGAAGGTGTCTGATAAGAGTTCACTTATAGATGCTCTGAAGCACCCCACCTCCGCACCACCATGCCCGTCGAAAACGCCGAACAAGGAAAGCTCATCCCTCGGTGGACAGGAAGTGATGCGATAGCTACGCTGAGTGACCTTTGCGATCCTACGCCCTACGGCATTTTGTCGAAAGGAACTTGCATGCCACTCAGGCTGACACAGCTCGTCTCCCAGTCCAGACACGGCTATGTGAGCATCCTGACTGTGGGGAATAGACACTGCTGCTCTGACCCCAAATCGAACGTCTTGAGAGAAGCTGGCCTCCATGTTGGTCCTCCAACCCTGCATGGCGCTGCATGCCCAGACATGGCCCCTGCAAAATGCAGGCCCGGGCAGCCAGTGTGACTTCATGCAACCGCCACATCATTGCATCGTTTCCCTACAGAAAGAGGTGCGGATCCAGGCAGCACTCCCGCCTCCCTCTTCCAGAGCACGACCTGTGCTCCGGCTTTGCAGCTGGTGAGGCTAGCGATACTGGTATCATGTGCCAAACGGAACCGTACGCGAAAGTGGTAAGAGCACATGTAAATCCTACGCTAGTTGAGCACGTTTCTTCTCCTCTCGCCCCCAATGCTGCCAGTGCGGCTCCTTTTCAGTGACGGGCTGGGACCTCAAGCCAGCGGGACTTGAGTTTTCTGCTAGATCCGCCAAACACAGAGCAATAGATGGCCGACAGCGATGCAAAGAATCGAGGCTTCGACAGGTAGGATCCCATGACGACTAACTACTACAGCCGGACTTGTGCCGGCGTGCCATTCCGACCACAGCCAGCACCGGGTTCTGTTTGTCAATATCCGTAGTGTCTCAGCAAGCCATGCAGCCATGTGATTGTGGTTCTGACAATGGTTCTGTCTTTACGTCAACTGTGGCTTGGGCCAACATCGGCTTGAGGACATGATACAGCTGAAACTCTGGCCGGCGGTACGAGAATGATCGTGTCGGAACGCGCTTTTGCATTCCGGCGGAACGCAGAAAAGATTCCGGCAGCCTTTGCACTTCTTCCTGCCCTGCTGCGCGTCCAGGCAGAGGGACGCTGGCAGTGGAAAAGACGGGCGGTGTGCTGTCATCGGCGCCTGGAAGCGCAATACTGTGATCGAGCAGGCGAAGCTGGCCCACTGATCCCATGTTCATGTCGATCATAAGTCGATTCTGTACCGAACCGTTTTGGATCGAAGTCGGCTGTGCTCATTGCTCCAGCGTAGAGTGATAACGCCATCTCGAGAAGCCGTGTACTTTCCGGAGACTTCACCTTTCGAAGCTTGCACGATAACGGCTTCAACCACCAGATTCTCTTCCTCCGGCTGCTCGTCTTGAGCAAATTCCGGATGAAGCCACAAGGAGGCCGAGAACTCGATGTCAGACGCACCAAGCCATGCGTCTCCATCTCCGGCAACAACTGAGAAGGACCAAGAAATTGTCTCTCCGGCCCGTAACTCCCGGCATCGTTGAAAGCAATCGCCTGCTGCCACAAGGGCATCGCCAGAATTCGCATCCTGGGCCAAGGAGAACAGTTCGCGCAACATTAGAGGCATCAAATCAAAACTAAAGTGAGCATGTGATGTTTGGGGGGATTTGAGCGCTCGAAACATGCCGGTGTCGACGAAAACTTTGGTTTGACAAGCTGTCTGCGTTTTGCGATGTGATGACAATGTCAGGACTTCGTAGATGACATCGTCGCCGTAGGTATGCTGCGCAACATGGCCGGCAGAAGCAGCAACACGCACATCTACAAACTTGAACGTCTGAGCTTCAGTCAGCCTTTGTGGGCTGTGAACTAGATTTCAATGCCATAATATCTTGAGAGAGGCATGTGTAGTGTAGGCATAACTTTGCCGGTCGAACCTGACGATGTCAAACTCGGGTTGCACGATGTTACATGCTGCATCGCACCCGCAGCCATAGGTCACACAGGTCATATTCTGTTGGAACCTGACCTTTGCTCAGAACCAGGAAAACCTGAAAAACACCTTGAAAACGCCCGGACACACGAGAGGAAGGACGCCGTGACTGGCGGATTGGTTTAGGTAGATCCTGAGCCTAAGCCGAGAAAATGCGATGATGGGTATGGATAGGAACTTCAACCACGAGACACCAAAACGGTGTCATTACGGTGTCAACCCGACCATCATGATGGTAGTCAAACCCAAAAACTCTTTTACGAGCGGTGGCCGAAAGCAACAGGCCCTTACCCACATAAATTCATCGGGAGGAAACCCGGAAACAGTGCAACAGCATCGATAGCCTCCATGTAGGGATACGGTCTTCCCCGTTCGACTCAAAGGCAGAAGCTAACAGAGCTTCGGTTGCTAGCGAGTGTCGGTTTCCCCAGATACAAGACCGACGCGTGTGGCAAGCAGGTGCTTCAACTGCGACTCGGACACCAGCTCCAAGAAATCCTAAGCCAAAGCAAAGCGGTAGTTCATGTCACTTCCTCTTGGACCGTGAAACAAGGATACAGGTGCAATCTCAAAACAGACTGGAGGATGGCACGGTTTGGCACCTATGTGTGGCAAAGAATCCTGATCGGATGTGCCATCTCCGTCCAGAAGCATCAGCTTTCGAGAAAACCGTTCCGGCACCAGGGCTTTGAACCAGTTGAAGGCCTTCACGGCTACCCAAGGTGCGTTGAGGACATACACTGGGCCCAGAACCTCGATCACGACCTGGCGCATAAACTTCATGTTGGCTTGGTTCCTATCGTCGAACTCCTCAACCTTGGGAAAACCGGTAGCAGTGGTGCCGCTACCGTGCAAGTCGAGGATCATGATGCACTTCACCTCAGGAGTCCAAACGGGAAGAGGCAGAGAGAGGCAGCAAGAGGCAGAGAGGCAGAGGAGCAAAGGAAGCCCCCGGTTGCGCCAGGTGGCCATGCGCCCCTGGCTCTCACTGAGCTTGTGGGCCTCCACAGCGCGCAAAATGACCATCGCTCGCAGGAACTCCACCCAGTGCGCCCAGTCCACCTCCTGCAGAAAAAAGCAACACAAAACGATCGGAGACTCAGGATCAGCTCTCTCTCTCTGGTCTGGCCGGCCAAGGCTCCTCGACCAAGGATTCCCGATTAAAATCACCCAGCGGCACATACCTAACGAAGGAGAGCGGAGCGAGCGCATTATGCCAGAAGCTGACACGGACAAGGCGGAGAAAAAGATGCCCCAGAAACACACATGAAGGCTTGTCAGGCTTTTCAAGAGGCCAGGCACCAAATCACATCCCCAGAGGGAGTCAGCCTCGGCGCCGAAAAGACGCAGCGAAAGTGCTTCTCTATCTCCGAGGCGTGGGGGAGCATCGACGTGCATCCACGATCCAGGCCAGACTCTTCCAGTCTCTGTGTCATTTTCGAAACAAGAGGGTCTACCTGGTGTTCTGCCATCTTCTCGAGAAATTTCTGGAACCAGTTAACCGATTCTGAGAAGTAGCCCTCGTTGCCGCGCAGGACGCGAGCCAGCGCCAAGTCGCTAAACAGGCAGGGCCAGTCCTGCCCAGTCTGCGCACGCCGCTCGAATTCGTCAGCAAACTTTGCACGCAGCCTTCCAACCAGCTCCAGCTCATCCGTCTCTGGCCAAAGATCCAAAGAGTGCAGCTCCTTGTAGGAATCCCGCAGGGAGTCGCCGCTCAGCACCCTCACCTTTTGCAAAAACTTGGCCGGCACAAAGGTTTTACACAGGGTGAAGAGGTTCGCAAGCGTCCATGGTAAATTGATCACATAGACATTGGCGACTATCTCAGCTGCCACTTTCTGTTGGAAGCAGTCCACAACATCTCGCCTGTGAGCTCGCAAAAATGTCCGATTCATCGCAAGGTCCAGCGAGCATCCTTCCATGTCAACGACAAGGACGATTCTCGCGATCCGGCCAGTGCGTTTGCTAAGGGAGTCCAACGCCAAGCACTGAAGCACAGTGCCCGCCTTGCCTCGGTTGTGACATTAAGGCCGGGATCAAGGATTTCCAGACTCCATGTCCGTAAATCACACAGGCAGAGTGATTCTTTCCCGGGTCTGCTAACAAGACATCGCCTACGACTGAGATCGGAAATTGCGAAGATGTGGCTACAGCCGGCTAATGTCTGTGTCGAATCATGGGCAGTAGGCCCGAACACGTCAGGTTTCAAGCCATGTTCAGACCATGATCATGGTGGCTTCGGTTTGGGCGCAGGTATCAGTTCGTGCCTTCATGTGGGGAAGCTACAACCCCAAACCAGCCTTGTCAATTGCTTGTACCTACTGGGGATGCCAAAAGAGTCCGTGCGGCTGTAGGTGACCCACTGGTCCCAGTCCATATGCTCCATGATGCCATTCTTGTCATGGTCAATCAACCTGAGCGGGTCTTCAAACTTTGCGAAGGGCTCTCACATGTAAAATGCTTCAGCGAAGTTGCGGGCCCTAAACCCCAGCAACAACATAACCCAGCTGCGGGAGATACATGATGATGTCGCCGTCTGGCGAAAGCTGCAATGCATGGAGCTCTGCATGATAGAAGTCCTTGACGGCATCGTAGTGTGGGAGCATGCTGGCGTGAATCGTCTCGGACTTCGCGGCTTCGAAGCGACGGATCACATCCTGTATTAAGTCCTCGGCACCCCGCTCGGAGATGGCCTGGAGAAAGGCCTCCAATGCTGCGGTCTCTCTCGCCGCTCAAAAAAACGATGCTCATGTCTCAAGACTCTCAAGCAAATGATCTATCACAACTGGCCCGAAACCTCGCGCCTGAAACCACTCGCAAGCCTTCTCCACGTTTCCATCAACTGCCCGAAGAATGCGAGCCAGGGCAATCGGCCCGAAGAAGCAAGGGTATGCGCGGCCATCAGCCTCGCGCTGCGCGAAGTCGTCGTGAAAGCGCCGCCTGAGAGTTTGCACGAAATCTTTGTCTTCATTTGTCAGAAAGTCGAAGTCTTCATCGGCCAAATCCATCAGAGGTGGCTGGCCAAATGATGTGAAGATACAGGCTTTGGGGGACTGCCGTTTGCTGTGCATGATGCGTTCTTGATAGGAGTAGTGCAGGTCGGTTGAAGGTTTGCACACTGTGCTGGATCATTCTAGACCTGGGTAGCCTAGTCCTGGAGGCATTGCAGCTGCGGCTTGGTCATGGTGATCATCAAAAAACCTCATATTGTCACTGGCGACGACGATGATGGGTCATTGTCGTGGTCGTGGTCATGGTGATGATGATGATCATGATGATGATGATGATGATGATGATGTTGATGATGATGTGATGATGATGTGGTGGCTACCACCGCTGCCGCTGCCGGCGCCCGCGCGCATGGTGTGGATGGTGACACCATGTGGCAATCGTGACCGTGATGGCGATGATGAGAGTGACAATGGTGAGCATGGTGCTGCCCTTTGTTCACCCTGCTGACCTGCTGCTGACCTGCTGCTGGTGCTGCCAGTGGTGCTGATGCTGATGCTGATGTTGACGCTGATGCTGCCGGTTCTGGTGCTGGTGCTGCTGCTGATGCTGAGCTGGTGCTGGTGCTGCTGGTGCTGGTCTGGTGCTGGTGCTCGCGCTGATGCTAACAAGTACGACCAGAGAAGACCTGCAACTTGTAACGATAACTTTACGAGCGGCCTGTTGAAGTGACGGTTAAGTAAAGGAGTAAAGATACACTGGATCAACCACCTTCAAAGAGGAGTACCAAGAACTTGCAATGTCCCGAAACAGAGACCCAAAACTATGTATCTGCATTGGAACTCCTGCGAACCCACAAATCAAAATAGTCGGCTCTGTCCAGTTGTTTTCCGCTTGAGGCCGCCGCCTAAAACACAAACTTCTGGGCTACTGGGCCCCTCAAACTCTGAGTAAACAGAGCCAGCGGAGTTCGCTGCTCTGGTTGTGCATCTCTTGTCGGTTCCTGCGCCCATGGAGCGGCCTCTTCGCGGATGGGAAGATTCACTGGAAGATGTCCCCGGGATTTCAGTGATTCAGTTGGCGGCTGGTAGCCATGCGACGAAGTTGCCCTTGGCAGCTGCATCCTGCACGAATCGTCCAAATGGCTGCAGCGAGAAGTATCCGTGGACATTTAAACGAAATGGCAGATGCGAGATGAAAATACACTGAATGCTCAAAATCTCCAGATTAAGGGCACGGATGTCGTGTCCTCCAGGCCCTTTGTCGACTTCACTCGGACCCAGTCAACGGACATCGGCACGTTGCCCTGCAGACACGAGACTTTCACTGCCGACATGACCAGTTGCCGCAGGCTTATGTCCAGTTCAGTTCACGCTGGGAGCTGCTGGAAGCTGCCTGTCGTTGGTCTGCGGGTTGCTTTGTGTTTTGCTTTGCTTTGCTAGGGGTCAGAGCCAAGGGGTGTGTCTCTATCTCTCTTTGATCTTCGGGTTTCGGAGAACGGTCGATTTCGACGGAAACCAGCGACGACGCTCTGCGAGTTGTATCCGGCTCCTGCCCTTGGTGCCTCCAGGTGCAGGCGAAGCTCGTAGCGACTTCCGTTCATTGCCTGGTCCTTGTCGTGCGCTCCTGGACTCGGAAAGCGTCTCCCAGATGGCTAGAAAGCATCGGCATCACCTGGACGGCAGATAAGCCCCGCGCCGATCGTCCAGAAGAGACCTATTCCGCCACTGTGGCTGAAGGCAACTTGCTCTCGTTGTGCTCAGTAGCTAACATTTGCTGACTCACAACCGGGCCGCCGACCCTCGGTCGCAGGGCCTGGGCCTTGCAGCTCGTGTCCCTCATGCGGGTTGGCCTCGGGTCTCGTCAGAGTGCTGGCTTTCATTGCAGTCTCTTGGAAGGTTGCTGGAAAAGAAATGCATCAAGTCCACTGTCCTGAACATGGCTTCAAAGTGTCAATCTCAGAGGCTCAACCGAGGTTCTGGTGTGAACACCAAAAAGCTTCGGAGCCGCGAGCCGCTACACGTAGCAGCCACTAAGTCAGTAGCTCTCCGACGCAGCATGTAACAAAGGTACGTAACTCTTGGGGTGCCACGTCCTTCACCGATGGGAAAAGGCATCTGGTAGTTTGGCCGTCCTGACTGTGCTCACAGCCCCGTCATGCCCGATTGCAGCAGCCGTCTCAAAATCATGTCTACATGCGGCTAGACGACCCGGTCTCATTATATCTAATCTGTCAGCAGTTGGAACCACTTGTTCATGAGCCTGTCTTTCCAGTTGGCAATGTTGCAGTGTGCCGAAAATAGAACAATTATTTGAGCAAGATTGCCAAGCAATCTTGCAATCTTGGTCTTACCTTTTAGACCAAGATTGCAGGGGGGGTGCAAGATTGCAAAGCAATCTTGCAAGCTTGGTCTCCAACAGGTAGACAGCTAGACAAATCGGCGAGCAAGCGGGGCCAGGGCTGCCAAAGGTAGACTAGTCGTCGAGCAAGTGGGGCAAGTGGGGCTAGATGATCAAGATTGCCAAGATTGCGCGGCAATCTTGCTCCCCCCTACCAAGATTGAAAAGATTACCAAGATGGCTCCGTCAAATACTGGTCATTGTTCTAAATTCCCGGCACAATGCAACATTAGCTAAATCTCACGGACTTGGCTGGAATGTAGCAATAGCTGCGGCGAGGTGGGTCGTCGATGCTGACATTTCCTCGAATAGCGTCGTCGTTTGCCTCTGTGAGCTGTCTCCTTCAGGCCGTTCACCAGGAAGCTGGCAAGGGCAAGTGCGGCAGCAGCAGCCCACGGACTTGCATCCGAACTTCAGCGGATTTCAACCATAGGCTCTACTCTCTACTCTACTGGTTTGAATACCCGGTTTCTATCAGTTGGCTTTGCTGCGCCGGCGTCGCTGACGAAAAAGCATCGAAGATGTCAAAACATAGCCACACATGGCCGCACGAGCACGACGAGGAGCCACCCCCCGATCAGCTGCACTTGCAGATTCAGACAGAATCCGAGTGCTTCTCAGGGGTCTAGTGAGTCGGGAGCAGTGTAGTCCTCGTAGATTACGAAGCTAACCTGCAGCAGCGTGGACAGGCACTCCACCAAGAGCGAAGCCGCTCAGTCGTTGGCGGAGGGATCCTAAGAATCGCCGTGCCTTCGCAAGCTCGTTAAGCTCTAAGAAGAGGTGGAAGTAACTTCCTGCGATGCGGTCACGAAGCATTATGCTTTCAAGAGGTCTTTACCACCGTCCACAAAACAACATTCGCCGATGGCCCTGAAGCCCTCTCTCCCTTCTAGTCTAGGAGTGTGGGCCTTGCCAGGCCATTTTGTAAGAATGGTTGCTCCAGCTTCCGAAGCAGAGTCGTACCTGCAACCAGCCAAAGACAGGCTACTGTATAGCACCAAACAGCCGACACAAAACAGATTCTGGGCCCGAACCATGTATTTCCGTCGCAGATGTAGAAGCACCAACTCCTCAAAAAAGAGGTACGCGTCGAGGCTGACATGCGACAGACACAGTGAGATGATGGACAGTCCTCCGGCACTGGGGCGTCAGTGCTGACACGCTCCCAGTTGACCTCGCAGTCCGAGTTGGCTCGAGGCTGACGACATCTGACGACCGTGCAGCAGTGGCCTTCATCATGTCTTCTCCTGCTTCGTCCTGCCGCTCGTACCTCAGAACACAAAACTTCTGGAACCCATCGTCAGAGCCCATTTCGTTGAGCAGCACAAAGCCTTTGGCCCGGGCTCAATCCTGAATACGTCGCCCGCAGAGGCACGGAACGCCCTGGCGAAGCAGCATCGACTCGCAAAACTGTGGCAAATGTAAAAACAGTGGAGTCGCGATGCTTGGCATGGGGAGGCTTAACGACACATACTTGCCAGAGATGCCAGGAGTTGAGCGAGCTGCGCTGATCCCATGCACCTCAGCTGGCTAACTGCTCCAGTCCGCAGGCAATGGCTGCGTAAGGCTTACAGACTCTCCGAGCTGCGGACGCAGCACAGCTCGACCAGGAACTCGAGACAAGAGCGTTTCAGGCCCAATCACCTCGACCCAAAATCCAAATCGCTTGGTGGACTTAAGACGGGATCATGGCCGCACCTGGTTCCGATCTTCATTCCGCAGGAGGTGGAATTGCTGATCTCCGGTTACCGGGATTGTCACCTGCCCAGAAGCTCCCTTCGCTTCGCTTCGCTTCGCCCCGCCGGCGCCCCGGCACCTGGCCTCAACTCGGTGCAAGTGCCTCCGAGCAGGGTCTGGCTTCATTGCCTGCCATGCTCTCGCAGTCAGGTGGGCGAGAACGCAACGTGACAGCACCCCTGCATCTCTTTCACATCTTGCAGACAATTGCCCGTGTTTCAGGCAGTTCAGCATCTTGAGCTTTGCTCTCAGTGCTGCCTTACGCGCTTCTCAGACGCTCTTGAAGATGTTTCGGCATCATGTGATCTGGCGGCCGCCACTTGAACTTCCTTGGGCGTCGATGCAAACGAGCATTTCGGAGGGGTGACCTACCTGCCAGTGCCACAGCTCGCATGCCATTGGGACACTTGCTGGGATCCGGAAACATGTCTGGCAGCAGGATGTTGCACCTCGGCTGATCTTTCGAAAGCCCTTCAATACCGCCTTGCATTGCAGGAGCACGACTCGTTCAGCTGAGCTACGCAACAGCAATCTGCCACAGAAGGGCGCGATACTCGGCCTCCTTCCTCGGCATTGTCAACAGCAAAATTGCAAAGGTGCCTCCATAGCATGCTACCCCGTCTCCGCAACAGCAGAATGGAGGACGATCCAGATGCCAGGAATCCCCTCATCATCGATGCTGCCCACCAACTTCTGAAGGTTGCGAAGGCTGCCCGTCAGAACGGCGACATGCGCCTGCTGGAGGTAGCGGAAGAAGTAGTGGCGAATACAATTTTCTTGCTATGCGGCCGCTGTGCCTCAAGCGAAGCAACAACTTGCCAGACGCAGCGTAAGCTTTGGGCAGACCCGATCGCTGACATGGGTGTCATGATGCGGTATCCACAGCGTGAGCCTTCGCAGATGGCCATCCCAAATACCTCAGCGTTCGAGCTTGCTGCCGGCTCGCAATGCACGCTCGGATCGGGTCTCCAAGGAATGCCACCGGAACGAGGAGGCGAGTTCAACCAGACTTGACGGACAGAGTTCAGCCGAGCCTCAGAGCTTCCTGCCAATCTTGGATGGAGATTGACTTACTCTTAGGCCGCTTGTCCACTTCAGCGAGGACGCATTCCTGGTCACTTCGGTTTGCATCCGCCAGCCGTGCCAAGCCGTGCCAAGCCGTCTCAAGCCTCAACCTTCTGGCGGAGCTCCTTGTACCTACGTAGAGTCGTAGAGGCATTCTGACACCATCAGAACTTTGAAGTGTTTCCAGTCCAACTGAACCGAACTTGGAGCCATACGCTGGCAGTAGTTCTGGCAGCTGGACGACCAGTGGAGGATCCTTCCTCAGCATCCAGGCATCCAGCACCCTTGTTAGTTTGCCCCGGGAGCTGTACCGTACTACGCGGTGAGTCTCGGCACCATGGAAGCTGACAGATTCCGCACAGCTTCAGGAACTCACCGGAACTCACCCATGCTCAGGACCGTCTAATCATATCGACGAGGTCTACCGAACAGACAAGCCAAGCGTCTGTGCCCTGGTTCTGGCCACTGTCAGACGTCCCAAATGTACAACATCTCGCTGGCTGTTGATTTCCTGCAATCCATGAGACTTTCCACATTCAGGGCACAGTGCTTCGGCATCAGTCACTGCATTCGGCTTGCCCTGCCAGACACCATGGCTGCTCTATTGCTACGCAGCTCTGCTTGATGCATCCCCATCTTTAAGTCAGGTCACATTCTCCACTGCGCAGCTATGACCGACAAGCACAAAGGATAGGTGGGCAGCATGACCTCGAAGCACAGGCCTACTGACAGTCGACGGTTGCCTCCCCGAATGCAGCTCTGAAGCCAACGGAGAAATGGCCAAGACTGGAAACCTTGGGAAAAAGGACCCGCTTGCTGAGTTCACACCAGGGCTTGGGAAAATTCTGAGCCTGGCCACAACCTCCCACATCTCCTCCGCCGGCACAGCTCTGCGGTTGAGATAGGAGAACATGGCCGTCATGCCCATCTGGTTTCGCAATGCCTTGCCTGAGCTGGTTAGGGCTGCGGCTGGGGATGCAAACAGCAACCGGCCGAATCCCTCCAGAACGACAATGAAAGCCCCAGAAAGCAAGCCAAATAGAACGACAGCTCCTGCCACAACGGCCAATTCTAACTCTGTAAAGCGCTGAGATTCGAATGCTTTCGAGAGGCACGGGCACGACCACGTCTCCATACAGCATCTCTAACGTATCAGTTGATGTGGGCCTCACTGGAACACCACCTCCAGGATTGAAACTTACCGTCTAGGATGGTCCAAGCTCACTCCCTCCATGTCTCAAGAATCAACCCCCCTGAACCGCGGTCCTATGGCCACCAAGGAAACCATCGGCGATTTCAGGAAGTTGCGATGGTCATCGTCGTAAAAACTCGCGCCGCCAGCCTCGAGCAAAGCCCGAAGCCTGAAGGCATCGGACGCAGCATGTGCATTGCGCAGATTCTATAAGGCTTGATCTCCTGATCACTACATACCACTCACCAGATCTAATCAGGAACCCTAGCCAATTGAAAGGATGCACTCAGCCCCCTTGGACAGTGCTCCGCACTGCTGTCAGGCGCGCTTTCCACCGAGCTGCTTCCCCGTGTAGGGGATCTCGCCCCCCGCGTCCCACCAAGCGATCTGGTCCAGAACGGGCAGGCCGCAAGGCAGTGTCCGCGCCAGAGAAGGGAGCCTACCCCACAGTGGGATTTCAGCAAATCAAGAAACGCAGAGAAACTCGCATCTGCCGCTGTGAGCAGTAGCCACTATCGTCAGGGGTTAGATTCGAGCACTTACATTTAAAGCGCAGGTCTCGTCTCGTTAAGGTATCAGCAGTGCTTAGTGAATATGAAGGGTGACAGATGTGTAGTAATTCGTTTGGACTACCAAAAACAGAATGAAATATTGTATACGCGCAACACAAACATTTGTACCATGGTGAAGCGATACACAAACAACATTCATGCATGGATGCCCAAATGATTTGTGATTTGTGCATGCGAGATGAAAAATCACAACGATAAACCAAAAAATCCCTCTGCCGGCAAATAGTCCAAAAAAGCAGAACAGAGCAGAGCAAAAGAGGATACAGACACGATGATCGAGCAGCGAACTGCACATCAAGCCTCAAGCAGCAGAGTTGAAGCTGCTTCGTTTTGGCTGGCACCTCTTAGCCCCAACACGAAAACCCTCATGCATCTCCAACATCGAGCAACTGCTTGCATTCAGATGGCAAAGCCTGGCTTTTTCAGGGAGGCAATAAAGCCGCATGAGCCTTAACTCCCGAAAGGTTGGCAAGCACAGACCTAAAGTCCTTCTTGGAGGCGGCAGGGCTGAAGCTTCAGAAAGAGAACTACAGAGAAACGCGAAAGGACACTGAAAAGGGCCGAGGCTGGCGAACCTCGGAAAAAGCGCGCTTGAGTTCAGCGGGAGGCAAGCAACTCTTCTTTCGGTCCAAGCCCTGCAGCCCTATGAACCCCTGAGCGGAATGCAAGCTTACAAACCTTGCAGGGACAAACCCGAATTCCATGCGTTCTGCAAGACGAAATGCAGAAGATTCGAAGATGGGCACGTTCTGTTTCTGTTGATCTGCAGTTGCACCCTTCCAGATGAAGGATAATTAAAAGTCACAGCCCGCAAAGGCCGACAATCTGTTGTCCTCCCGTCTTGACCCCCCACCGCACCCAGAGCAGTTTCAAGTTCGTCCGGCCTTTCACTTGAGCTTTCCTCGCAAGCCGAGAATTTCGCTGGTGCCTCAGAGCGCCAATGCGAATTTCTCGGAGCATTGCACCAGGCTCGGTGCGTCGAAACCTGAGATACCGGCCTGACCCGCACGCACTCCATCATGTCTCTGGCCTTGCTGTGACTGCAGACGCACAGTTGAATCTCTAGACTCTAGGTATGTTGAGTTCATCTAGTGAATACAGGTATGCTGGCTTAACAAAGTAGTGGACTTATCTACCCCGACTGAAAGGTCCTGCCCCCACAGGCCCGTTCTCTTTCCATATCCCCCCGCTAACAGCAACAGCACGTGAGAACGTGCAAAAGGTGCGAGGTATGCGTGTATATGTGTGCACACAAACGTACAGGTACCGATGCACGCATGCATGCACGCTGACACGTACATGACACGTACATGCACATATGTGCAGAGACACTCGTCATGGAGCCCAGCTCGCGGTGCGGACGCGTCGCAGAGCAGCGCTGCTCCGCCGACCAGGCCGAGGCCGAGCGCTTCCCTCAGACCGTCTCGGCCTCGCCATGCAGCGCGCGAAATTACTGCGAGGTGCGAGATGCTCCCGTGGCCTTCCTCAACGCTGCGAGCCGACATGCGCTGACGAGCGGAGGCCTGGGCGTCCGCTGCCGTCGCCACCCCATCGCCTGTGCGGCTGCGCAGCCGCGAGCTCGGCCTCGGCCTCCGCCCCGTCTTGTCGTCTTTTCGCCCCTAAGGCCCTTAAGGCCCTTAGTTAGCAGCTCACAACCGCCCCCGCGTGCCTGAAGGCCATGGGAGCATCGCCGCCCCAGGCGAAGCGGCAGGCGAAGGCGCCGCATCCGCGTAGTCCGAACCACGGGGCGGCTGTGCTACAGTCAGTGAGAACTGCCACGGGCCAGAAATGCCAACAAAAGAATGCAACAAGCGCCGAAAGCTGCGCGATCACCGCGAAGTTGCAGCACCATGCACTGCAGAGCGTAACAGTCATTGCTGCGCCTGGCAATCGTTCATTGTCCAGCTGCCAACAACCTGCGATCAGGCTCCAATCACAAGAACAATTGGCGGCAGCCCAACCTAAAGGACTGCAAGTGACTAAAACCGAGTCGTCTTCGACGACCTGTCGCAGCAGTGTTGTCTGCAAGAGGCCTGGTAAGTGCCAACGAGTCCATCCAAGCTTGCCCGGAAGGCTCGGTCGGCAGGCGTGTCCGTTTCCTCATCCTGCACAACGGCCAGGCAGGCCGTCTGTCCTACTTCAGCTCCGAGAGCAATCGTTGTCACTCGCTGGCCTTCGGCAGCTTCTCCCAGTCTACCATCCTCCAGCGCCCCTGAACGTGTAGACGGACCCGAAACCTGCTGGCAGAACACGTCGTAGAGGTACTGTTTCCGGAACTGGGAAAACGTGGCCATCTCAGAAACACGTTTCCTTGTCGACCTCTAAACTGCAGATCAGCAGGCTGAACGTATCATCAAACGAAGCACAAGACCCTGATGCAAGAGGACGGCCCCAGCGAAGTTTGCTGCAGCTCAGCAGGATGCAGGTACACGTGAGGCGTATGCGGTTCTGCCTGTCCCCTGCGACGGCCGTCTGGTCGTCGAAGGAAGGCAGCTCATCAGGTACTATGACCTGGACGGTACAATCGTCATGCTGCATGCTTGACAGGTTGAAAGGAAATGCAGCTGTTGGGGCAGGGGCAGTCCAAGCGTTGCTGTCACCGATGGTGAGCTGCTTCTGCTGGCTCGTGTCCGGCAGGTCCTCGGCCTGGACGGGAGCAACTTGGAAGCGCAAAATCGCAGCTTTCCGGAGCTCGATCACGGTCGACGGCTGGACGAGTGTTGGACGAGTGAACTTATGTCCACATGCGGCAGACGACATTGTTCGTGGCCCGTCTGCACCTGGGTGTGATGGCGTTCCGGATGTGCATGATGGTTTCAGGTATCATTGACGGGTTTATGCACACAACGATCGAGCACTGTTCAAGCATAGAACTGCATAGGTATACTCGCATATGTAAGCGCCTTAGCTTTTGTCTGATAAGTGTTGTACATAATCGGTGGAACTGCTATATCGGTTATGTCACCAATGTCAAACCGTCTTTTACAATGGCTGCACACTGCTAAACCAGGCTATGTTTCTATGTTGTGCAAAACGCGGAGACTGCATCGCTAGTTTTGTTGTTGCACAGAAGTACCACAACACCATGTTCTTCCAATGCTCCACACACCACACCACACTACCACTGGATGATAGCCTCACTATATTAATATGGCTGGACTGCAATACTATTGATCTGTACCGGGCTGCATGAGAGCTAGAAAGGCTGTGCGATGGATTTGCTGTGCCACTACTTGTGTGAATTTGTTCTGTGTCTGTCCCATCATCGCATAGCAGTGCGCTGTAGCTCTATTGCACTGTTTTAGTAAACCCTAAACCCTAAACCCAGGACCTTTGCATTCCTACGTCGGTTCTCAGCTGTTGGCTTGTTCGGCCGGTCCGCGGACCTTTCTTCTTTCCTTCCTCCGCCGAACTGGACCTTTTACACTTTGCGCTTCGGATGCTTCTCGCCTCTGGCCCTTCTTATCACTCCGCACATTGTTCAACTTTCTACTGGCTCTCTGTCGAGCCAGCTGCAGCGCTAAAGCCTTTTCTTTGCTGTGCCACCGAATGGGAACCTTGTCCTGCGACCAGGGGCGTCCGCCCAACACCGAAACAAATGCATCCCCTGTTTTGGCATGCAGTGCTTGACAGCATTGATGCACTGAAACAGGTACATTGCTGGTGATGGCCAGCATCTGGGAACATAACACGGAGAGTGCCCCCTCTGTGTGCCCCCCAGCTTCAGTGCAGGTTAAGCTCATGGACTCATGGGAAGCATGTTTGCTTATGAGCACACCCCGTGCTTATAACAAGGCGAGCTGGCGGTTCAGAGTTTCTGTTGCAGCTGGGAAGGGAAAGAAACACGCACCAAAAGAAACAAGACAGCACTCTCAAAAAAACAGACTAGAAACATACGAAACCACTCAAGCTCTACCCAACAGCCTCTTCTGTATTCACATGTATTACCGCAGACCCATATGTACTGCCGCAGACCCATATGCACAGGTGAGCAGAAGTTGCGTCATGCTTTCCGTTCGACTGTATGCCGTCTGCCATACATCCCATGCAAAACGCACAGCATTTCGCAAGTTGTCGGGACTCAGCCTGCACTGCACCTTTGGGGCGGCCCTCGATGTGCCAGCTGAGGATCTGAAGCACAGCCTGTCCGAAGTGTAAAGCATGTAGCACATGCCGCAGCTGTCTTTCCTAGTGCTTCTTTGGCTGGGAGGCCGTGTAGCATAGTGAACGCCTGACTGGTCAACAGAAGAATGATCGCGGACCCAACTGCTGCTGCTCTATCTTGTCCCGCTGTTTACCAGGAGGTTTTGGCTTTCCTAAATTCCAATTGCAGACGCTCTTCACAAAGAGATAAAACCCTATGTCAAACCGTGCAATGCAGACGCGCCAACCTCGGGCCCTGCAACAGGACAGCACTTGTCGCCCTTGCGCAGGGCACGGTTCTTTACATGCCCTGATGCGCAGCACTTCAACCCCTCCATGCCTGAGGCAGGACCGGGTGGAGCACACGCGCGGTGTCACCATCCACGGCAATTTGGAAGCGCTCCCACCTGAGGCTGCGGATGTCTCTCATGCATCCGCCCGACTTCATTCCCACCTGTTCTCGCTGAGGATGATGGTGGCCCCGTACACGCCTGGTCCTTCCATCTCCATGGGCTGCGGCCGCCACCTGCGTGCAGAAACGCACATGGTCTTGTAAGATGCAACCTCAGACGTTTAGCAGATGCAACTTCTCTCGGCATGTATATATATATATATATATATATACATACATACACATAACATACATAATATATATATATATATATCATATGTGTCACGCTGGTTCTAACACCTGCCAGCCGCGCGACTTCAGTAATAGGACAGGGCCGCAACTGGTCGTGTAGAGGGCATCGGAACTCGTAACCCAGCAGCCGTACGAAAGAACCAGAAATATACCCCCAAACCCTATTCTAATAATTGAGGCCCCTATATTATAACAACAGATACCCTAAACCCTAAACCCTAACCTTAAAACGAACCCTCCGTCTCCAATCGGCCTTGTGAAGGTGCCCATGATGCTGTAGCCCATGCGTGGCTGCATGTCTTCGGCGAGTGCGCCACCTGCAAAAAAAGCAACCGGACCAGGCGAGCCTTTCGGAATTGTGTCGATTCTCTGACCCTTCAGTTAGAGTTCGTCTCGAACGGCGCCTCCCTTCGGCCAGAAGAGGATTGGCTGGACGGCCTCCTGTCAAGAAAAAGCATGTTCGTCGAGCGAATCGCCTACCAGCGGACACGCGCCTTGTACGGCGCTTGAATGGCCTTCCGGGGTCGGTAAATTTCTGAAGGCACCTCAGGTCATGGGCCGTTTGGCGTCTTCACGGCAGAGTGCTCCAAGCCTGGCCTTGGCAAAGACAATGGCGTGGCAGTTGGTCCCAGCCATGCTGCGGTTCAGGATCCCTCAGCAGGCAGCAACCCCCTGGCAGAACTCCCTTATAAACATGGCAGTAACATTCCTCTGCTATTCAGCTCATCTTGCCCAAAAGCCGACGGCAATAAACACTCTGGCACAACGTCAGTGTCGTCCGACGGGCACGATATCTCGAAACGTTGCTGCAAGCATTGAGATGATCACCGGTAGTTTTTCGTCATGCTCGTTCTTTCCATTACTACTCATACCGTTGCTTTGCAAGAAGTTGCCACGATTGTTCGTCATCCTCTGCATATGCTAAGCTTCGTGCTAGTGTTCTCATTCATGGTATCGTGTTTCTAGATGGCTACAAAATTCTCAAATGCTTGACACTAGTGCTAAGACTGATGAATTTGCATGCGAGCGTTGCTCGCCGGATGCGATGCCGTGTGGAACACACATCCAGTAGGACATGCTTTGCAGATGATTTTTACTTTCCGGGGCGGCTCCGTCCAATGCATCTTTATAGTGCTTGTCTGATACTACTGCTAGGTTTGATAGAGCACAGCTGGATAGTGTGTTTCATGGGAACCGAGGCCGGCCTCAACGGTGGTGAGTGTCTGTGTGTGTGAGCGTGTGAATGTGTGCGTGTGTCTGTGTGTCTGTGTGTCTGTGTGTCTGTGTGTCTGTGTGTCTGTCTGTCTGTGTGTCTGTGTGTCTGTGTGTCTGTGTGTCCGTGTGTCTGTGTGTCTGTGTGTCTGTGTGTCTGTGTGTCTGTGTGTCTGTGTGTCTGTGTGTCTGTGTCTGTGTGTCCTGTCCTGTTCTGTCCTGTCCCGTCCTGTCCCGTTGCCTGTCTGTGTCTGTCTGTGTCCGTCTGTGTCTGTCTGTGTCTATCTGTGCCTGTTTGTGTCTGTCTGTATCTGTTTGTGTCTGTCTGTGTCTATCTGTCCGTGTCTGTGTTTCCGCGTCTGTCTCTTTCTCTCGAGGGTAAGAAGATGGCAGCGGCCCAGGACGGTCCAGCCACCCTCTTCACGCGCGAGCGCGCACCCGCAGTTCATTGACGAGTGTCGATCCCCCCGTCCAATGGAGGCTCCCGTTGTAATGGAGGGGAGAGAACTACCCCCCACTCGATAAAGAAAGTTGGCATGCTGAACACTATTAGTCCTGCCCCTTTCTTTTCAGTATGCTGTGTGGCTTTCACGGCACCATGGGAGACAACAGAGCATCAACGCAGACGTGTGACAGCATCAGCACAAGCAACCTGACGGCCGGGCCGGTTACACAGCAGATATGGCATGTGAGAGGGATGGCAGCGTGCATACGACGGCGCCTGTGGCTACGTTCGCTTGCAGTCCTCGTTGTGTGACGTGGGCATGAAGGTCGCTGTCCCCCCACACTCTCATCTGGGACTGTTGCTGTTTCTCCCGGTAGGTTGGGAGATGCTGCCTCTGTGTCTGTGTCTGTGTCTGTGTCTGTGTCAGTGGCTCTGTCTGTCTGTCTGTCTGTCTGCCTGTCTGCCTGTCTGCCTGTCTGCCTGTCTGCCTGTCTGCCTGTCTGCCTGTCTGCCTGTCTGCCTGCCTGCCTGCCTGCCTGTCTGTCTGTCTGTCTGTCTGTATCTGCCTGTCTGTGTCCGTCGGTCTGTGTCTGTCTGTCTCTTTCTGTCTGTCTGTCTGTCTGTCTGTCTGTCCGTCCGTCCGTCCGTCCGTCTGTCTGTCCGTCTGTCTGTCTGTCTGCCTGTCTGCCTGCCTGCCTGCCTGCCTGCCTGCCTGTCTGTCTGTCTGTCTGTATCTGCCTGTCTGTATCTGTCGGTCTGTGTCCGTCGGTCCGTGTCCGTCTGTCCGTGTCCGTCTGTCCGTGTCCGTCTGTCTGTCTGTCTGTCTGCCTGCCAGCCTGTCTGTCTGTCTGTCTGTCAGTCTGTCTGTCTGCTCTCTGTCTGTCTGTCTGTCTGTCTGTCTGTCTGTCTGTCTGTCTGTCTGTCTGTCTGTCTGTCTGTCTGTCTGTCTGTCTGTCTGTCTGTCTGTATCTGTCTGTCTGTGTCCGTCGGTCTATGTCCGTCGGTCTGTGTCCGTCTGTCTGTGTCCGTCTGTCCGTGTCCGTCTGTCCGTGTCTGCCTGTCCGTGTCTGTCTGTCCGTGTCTGTCTGTCCGTGTCTGTCTGTCCGTGTCTGTCTGTCCGTGTCTGTCTGTCCGTGTCTGTCTGTCCGTGTCTGTCTG
>CAJNDV010035738.1:0-12461 GCA_905221635.1 Symbiodinium sp. CCMP2456
TTCTAGAAAACTGGTTGCCAACAGTTGCACAAAGAGGGTGCAAGGCCATGTCTCGGAGTCTAAACCCTAAACCTGAAACCCTAAACCCCAAGTCTTAAACCCTAAACCCAAACCCCAAATTTTTCACACTTGCCAAGGGGTTTTGCATGCAGGCGCCACAGCCTGCCATGATCTACTTGCGAAACTCATCTCATTCCCTACACCGCAAACCCAACACTCCCAAAACCCTAAGCCATAGACCCTAGGCCCCTACTGTAAGCCCTGAAGCGTAAAGCCTAAACCCCACACGCAAAACCCCCAAAACCCAAAGCCCCAAACNNCCTAAACCCTAAACCCTGCAGGGTTTAGGGTTTAGGGTTTAGGGTAGAGAGGTTCAGGGTTTAGGGTTCAGGGTTGAGGGTTTAGGGTGCAGGGTTTAGGGTTTAGGGTTCAGGGTTCAGGGTTTAGGGTTTAGGGTTCAGGGATATGGGTTTAGGGTTCAGGGATAAGGGTTCGGGGTTCAGGGTTTAGGGTTCAGGGTTTGGGGTTTAGGGTTAAGGGTTTGGGGTCTAGGGTTTAGGTTTCGGGTTTGGGGTTCAGGGTTTAGGGTTTGTGTATTATAGAATGTTATATTTTTCTATGCAGTATGGTATAGTATATTCTAATTATAGTATACTATACTGGGCTATATTCTTTTAGATTCTATTACAGTAGATTGCAGAATGCGATATTCGATGATATTCTACTGTTTTGTGTTATAGGGGCATACCTGACGGTATAACCCGAGCGAAGATCGTTGCAACCTACTAGGGTTTAAGGATGAGCATGCAACAAGGCACAGCGACTACGTATGCACCTTCCTCAGAAGCTGCGACAAGAGCAATCAGCCTCCAGAACCCTAAAGCCCGAAGGCCTAAAATCTCAGGCCCATGGGACTTCACCGCTCGTAAGTACACCGCTAGAGGCAAAGCGAACAGTATTGTCTCATTATCTCATTACCACTAGATTAAGGGATCTGCGAGACCCGGCACAACTGGCGCCAAAACGGATAGAATCCCCATGAATCCCCTCTGGACCCTTGCAAACCTCTATCAGAACGAAAAAGGCCCTTAAAGACAACCATGGCAACCCTAAACGGAAACAGGCCTCCTCGCCCAGCGGCGGCAACGCAGCTGTTGGTCTCGCGGCCGTGCTCTCCGCTTGCGCGACCTCCGGGTGCTCCCGCAGTGGGTTTGGGGCTTTCCGGTTAAACCCTAAACCCTAAACCCTAAACCCTAAAGCCTAAACCCTAAACCCTAGACCCTATGACTAAACCGTAGAGGGGAGAGGGGCTTTTGGCGTCTAGGGCTGTAGAGTTTAAGGGTCCAGGGCTGTGGAAGGGAGTTTAGAAGGTTTTTCCGTTCTTTTGATCGGGCTGTAGGTTTCTCTTTAGTTTGGGTTTGGAAGGGTTAGGGGTTGAAGGCGTTTGGAGCCTTGGAGTTTCGGGGTTTAGGGTGGTTTAGGGTATGTAGTGGGTTTAGGGTTTAGGGTTTAGGGTTTAGGGTTTAGGGTGTTAGGGTTTAGGGTTTAGGGTTTAGGGTATGTAGTAGTGTTCGTAGAGTTTTGGGGGTTCGCGTTCAGAGCTCGGGGTTGCGGGAAGGCTTGGTTCAGGTTGAAGGGGTAAAGGATGTAATGTAGGGGCCTCAATAATTACCTGTATTATTTTGGGGTTCCTTATTATAATTATACTATAAAAGGCTTCAAAATCCTATGCTAATTATTGGAAGACCGCTACAAAGCTCTTTAAAGCAGACACCTGCGCACTTCTGCAAACTCCATAGCCCCCTGAAGCCCACGTGTGGCCTGATGGATTACGGGGCTGCATAAATCCTAAGACTAGGCAGAGATTCCCCTGTCATAGCGAACACCAGGTCGGGGTGTGGGAGAAAATCGGGGTACCCCCTACACCCTAAACCCTAAACCTCACGCAGTCTTGCAGAAGCCGAGGTTTCCCTAAATCTTGAGCCTGCACCCAGAATGCTAGGTCCGAGAACTCTGGAGTCCTGACCCAGAGCCCAAAACCCCACCCCATCCATCCGCTGTCTTCTAACTCGTGCTCCTGCAGCTTTGATTCTTCGGCAGACTGAGCTGGACTTGGACGTAAACACCCGTTCGAGGTACGCAGTATATGGTTTATCGATTCTATGTTAGAGCAGCCTTCCCTAGCGAGCGTGAATGAATGAACGCATGTATGCCTGCATGCATGCCTGCCTGCCTGCATGCATGCATGCATGGATGGAATGGAATGGATGAATGGATGAAGGGGTGCATGGATGCAGTCATGCATGGATGCATGGATGCCTGGATGAATGGATGAATGGATGAATGAATTAACGAATGAATGGATGGACGGATGGATGGATGGTTGGATGTTTGGATGAGCATATATATGTATATACATACGTACATACGTACATACGTACGTACATACATACATGCGTACGCATAGATAGATTCTGACTTGCCCCAAATCTCTGGTCTAATGGTTAAGGTCCCTTTATTACGCGTGGGATACCTGTTTTGAAGGATATCGGATGGGGGGGTTCAGAGATAGCCTGGAGTTTGCTGACGGCCAGGAAGTCCTTCGAGAGCAAAGTTTTATAAGCCGGAACCGTGATGAACTACAGGCTTACAGAAGTTGTGGAGTCAGTTCATGACTGTGCCATTGCGCACATACTGCCCCCGAACCCTTAACTCCGATGTCTAAACCCTAAACCCTAAACCCTAAACCCTAAACCCTAAACCCTAAACCCTAAACCTGTCACAGGCCCAAGGCCCTAAACCCTGAACCCTGAACCTTAGGACCCCCGAAGCCTGCGCCGTAAACCCTAAACCGCCTAAACCCGAAACCCTAAAGCTGGCGATGGCAGCCTGGGCGTCAGGTTGGCCGGGGTGTACTTGGAGAAGATTCTGAAGCAGACGGATTCTTCCATTTGGATGAGGCTTGGGTTCAGGGTCTCATAGGATTCAGGTTTGTTTGAGTTTAGGGTTTATCCAAGGTTCGAAGTATGGGCCCCTAATGTGGACCCTTAGGAGGGTTCTAGGGTCCCTTAAGGGTACATGTAGGGTATATAATGGTATATAGTAGGTATATAAGGGTCCCAGGGTTAAGGGCCCATACTAGGGGCCCATGGGTTCAACCGTAGAGTTTAGGGTTTGCCGTAGAATAGCGTGTGGGCGACAATTTCTTGCAACAAGGCGGTGTCGAGTGCATCGTGCTATGGAGCTGCGAAAGCCTGTCTAAAGAAAGCTTTTCACTTTTTCTCCCACCCCACGTCGTATAAGGCGGCCAAGCCTCAGGGCAGGGCAGAGAAGGGCAGGGCAGGGCTGGGACGGCGGGCTGGCGTACTCGTGATCGGTTGCGAGAGATCCAATCCCTTCCCGCTAAGATTAAATTGGGGGGCCGCCCCGACCGCTCCCGATGAACCCAAACGTGTTTTTATTATTAGGGGGTATTCTTATCTCTCTGGTTGCATTTGGATAAAAACCACAACGCTAATAATGGGAATGGTCATAGCAAAGTGACACTAACCATTACTAACCCTAACCCCTAAACCCCAAACCGTAAATGGCTACGGCTCAAGCCATTTTGGCTCAAGCCATTTTGGCTCAAGTGCCCCATTTCAGGAACCTGAGATAGCTCTTGTGCCATGTCTGCGATCGACGTCGAGATTCATGGGGGGGATGATTGGTCTCCTACCAGCGTGGTGGAGGACTTGGAGGGCAACGGCTTGGAGGATGGAGTCCCTGAGGTTGAAGAAGTCGAGAGTGGTGCCGGTACGGAAGGCATTGGCAAAAGGAAGCGACGGGTCGGTGAAAGGCAGGGTGAGATGGATGATAGCCCTTCTAAGCGCGGACATGGCGGGACCCTTACTGCTGATGAGATGCGTCAACTGTTGAGTCAGCCCATGATGGAGATGAAGGAGGCATGGGGTCGCCTGGAAAGACGGGTTGACAAGGTCGAGGGGACGGTTGCTGGACAGAAGAAGGAGATCAAGGCGGTACATGCTAGACAGAAAGTCATGGACCAGCAACTTCAGGGGGTACAAGCGAAGGGAGATGCAACGTCCCGAAGGGTTGACTCCGTTGAGGGTGACATTGCTAGTCTCAAAGCCAAGATTGATGAGATTAACCTCTCCCGCGGTGGGGAAACGGGCGAAGGGCATCCAGTCGATCCTTGGGGGGACTATCTCAAGAACAAGAATGCGATGACGAACGGAATGGCGCAAGGGATGGTACCGGGTGATGATAAAAAGAATGGACTTAGTGAAGAAGATCAGCGGTCGTTGATCGTCGGAGGGTGGCTGCCTGATACCCGAAGATCCATCATTGAGGAAGAAGCCAAGGAGATCTTCGCGAAGGACCAATTCGCCGACCTAGTAGACACCACGAAGCTTGTTATCTTTGGTCCTCGACGTAGTTTCGGCCTCCTTCGGTTTAAGCTTAGGGAAGGTGAAGCCCCGACAGACCTGCGAGCAAGAATGTGGCAGATCATCACCAAGGTCCGTGAGGATAAAATGCCACTCACCAGCACCCAAGGAGATGACGGCGTTGCCAAAAACATGTGGACCTCCTTTCTCAAAACACCCGAAGCCCGTAAGCGTTCGGCATTGTGCTCCCTCACTCGCCGCATTGTCATCCAGATTGCTTCCAATGTTCGGGACGACGCAGGGATGATCCGCAATCCGAATGCGGCCTCCTCCGAGTTCTTCGATGTCGATTGGAGCACTGGGACGATATGGAACGGGATCCACAAGATTGCCAGCGCCACACACAGAAGGGACGCCAATCGCCAGGACGATTTCCTACAACTTCGACTGGGATGGGTTGACATCAGGGCGGTTGCAGCGATCACAGGAGCACCATGGGCCGACGTCACCTCGGCTTTCCAACAGGAGCCATGAAAAGTGGAGGGCAAGAGTTTCACCGACGTCGCTCCCGTTGCGGACCTGACGTCTGTCACGATTTCCAGCTGGAATTTGGGTGGTCAGCCCTTGGATAAAATCGCCATTGCTGACACGAAGGCTGATATTTTCCTAATACAGGAAATTGCAAGATCTGCCACGCCTGGATGGTCTGAAGCAGAAAGTGAAACGCACTTTTGGCTTTCGCATAGGGAGGCCAGCCAATGGCGTGGCACCGGGATTGGGATAGCAAATGAAATCTTTGACTCGGTGATCACTCGCAAGCATACCAGTCGAGGGATTGCTGTGCTGGTTAAACTCAAAAACAGAGGACGAGTTGTTCTGGGGTCGTTACATGCACACACTGGAGTCACCAACAAGATCTACCAACATGCAGCGGAGGAATTTGCACGTGAACTTGGGGGGAAGTGGCGTAAATACCCCTGTATCCTTGGGATTGACCTCAACGAAGAAGTTGTTTGGACTGGATGCGAGGATGATGAGCGGGCTGAAATCATGTCTGGGTCCGCCAACCTGAACTACCTCCATGGGCTTGTCACTGCCCAGGGCTGCAGACCGGTCGCACCCCTGGAGAGCCAACGGAACCTGCCCACACATTACTTTCAGGGATGAAAGTCGGAGTGGGCGCCACATTGACACTATTTGGACTCGTGGCCTGTCCACGGGAGAAGTAGTACTCTGCCCCGATGCCTGTCATAGGATTGGGACCGATCACGCCCTTCTCTCTGCCCCTGTCCTGCTTCGACAGCGAGCGACGAAATGGATGAATGACTCGCGACCAAGGTTTGTTGTCTCCGAGCTCCCCCCTGATCCTCTGGTCGACATTGATGATATCGTCCAGCTGGGGAAAACATGCACGCGACCACTGCCGGGGGTGAGATACCATGACCCTCCACACGTTAAGGAACTCATTGCCGTGGCCAGACACCATGGGGGGAAACAAGAGTGGAAGAAAGTGCACCAAGCCAGGCGACAGGCCAGAAAAGAGTGGGAAAGCGATAGAGTTGCTAGTATACTACAAGGAAACTGGATGGCCTGTCGCGCAAGTAAACGACAGCTTTCTCGCAAATCGGGATGGTGGGGGAAGATGCTTGAGAATCGCACCGAACACGAACTCACTGAAGCAGCTCGCCGCCACCTGGAAGGGAAACTTTGTGGGCCTCCCCCTGAAGAATGGGATGCTGAACTCCGCGCCTTGCAACAGCAAGTTCCTGTCGATGATGAGTGGCTTCCCTTTACCCTTCAGGAGGTACAAGATCAGCTGACGAAAATGAAAACCCGCTCTTCGGTCGGTCCAGACGGTATTGGAGTCTCGCTGCTTCGTGCCCTTGTCGACCACGACACGCTTGCGGACGATTTCCTCGCCATTGTCACCCATGTGATCGCTACCAATGCCACGCCGGATCACTGGCGCACATCACTCTTGGCTCTCTTGGCGAAAACGGAGCAACCGCAGGGCCCCGCCGATCTCAGACCCATTGCGATGTCATCCGCGCTCCAACAAACTGGCAGTCAGACTTGTCATGCAACGCACCTTCCCACTGCTTAGAACAGGTACCGACATTGCCTGTTGCGGCAAAGGGAGGCAAGCCGCTGACTTAGTTGGGTGTTTTACCAGGCTACGCGACATGTCCAAAGAGTGGAAAATCCCACTGGTGATTGCCAAACTTGACATCAGAGGGGCGTTCGACGCGATCAACAGGCGATGCGTTGCAAGCTATTTGGTCCGTAAACTTGCACATTGTGGCTTGGACAGGGAAACAAGATTCCTACTGGAGCAACTGCAGTCTAACCTCCTCGTCGGCAAAGTTCCTGGTGCGGATGACATCACGGTACGCTGCACGAGTGGTATCCGACAAGGGGCCCCCGAATCGGCGGAGATATTTGCGCTCGTGCTCCATGAAGCCTTGGAAATTATGATGGAGGGCGAAGCCTGGCGCCAGATCGGGAAGCCAATTCGAGACTTGGACGCTGAACTTCTCATGTATCAGGATGACCTTTTTCTTTGGGACGGTGACGTTCGCAAGCTCGAGACCAAACTGCGGCTAGTCAGCTCCTGCTTACAGCAACTGGGTCTCCAACTTGCCACTAGAAAGACTGCGATTATTTGCACGTCTGACTATTGTGGACCTCGCCATGTTCGGGTCGACGAAGTTGTTATTGCTGTTCAACCCTGCCATGAACCCATTCGTGTGCTTGGGCTCAACTTTACCTTTGATGGCAAACAAAACACACAGGCCAAGGAACTCATTGCCAGACTACGGGCAGCCTTCGGGGAACACAAGGCACTCCTCCGAGGTCGTGCATCATGGGAAAACAAACTCTTTGCCCTCAAGATGCTCGTTGAGGGGGTGATCACTTGGGTGGCAGGGGCGGTCTACTAGAACCAGGAAGATCTCACCGCCCTGAACACACTCCAACTTCACATCCTCCGGGACATCTTTCGAATTCACCGCCGACAGGATGAACAGTGGGTCGACTACAATCAACGTTCCCTCAGATTTGTCAGGCTTTGGCTCCATGATCATGGGCACGATAGGTGGAGCACCAAAGTTCGTAAACTTCAGTTCTCGCTTGCCGGGCATTGGATTCGACAAATTGAAGACGATGGGCGAGGGTTCGAGGCTAAACCTGGGTTGACGGCGCGGTTTTTGGGCTGGAGATGTCTCAAATGGTGGCGACATGAGCAAGCCATTCCTCCCCGTGCCGGCGGGATTAGGCATCCCACCACGTTCTTCCCTGCTAACCTTGAGCGTGAGATAGCCGAAGCAATTGGGGTTGATTGGATGGAAGTGGCGGCAGATCGTGATCGATGGGGTGCTTTCCTTACCCGTTGGCTTGAACAATCTGACATTCGATGGTGCAAGTTCCGTCAACTTGCAATAACACACTAATCTTTTGGGCAGTACCTCTTCCCGCTGTGTGCAGTTACCCTCTACTCCTTCTCCTTTGTGAAGCTACTTGCTGAGTGTGGAGCTGTAGTAAGGTGACTTGCGCGAGCCTCGGTGGTTACTTGCCCTAGCTCAGTGCCTTTTGATCAAGTGCCCGTGCCCTACGCCCGAGAATCCCGCCGCAGCGATGGTCTACACCCTCCTTGTGTGCATTGCCCTCGGCCTCTACGCCCTGGCATGGACTACCTCTTCGGGTGGAATCTCGCCCTGGGGTACACTGGCGACCAATGTGACAACCCTTACCTTGGAGCCCTTTGGGACGCCGACCTTCGCCTGTACTGATCATGGATACTACGTCTACTTGGATGAAACGGCCATGTCGTCTCCTGGGATGACATCGCCAAGCACTACGGCTACCTCGCCAAG
The DNA here is from genome assembly GCA_905221635.1 of Symbiodinium sp. CCMP2456. Classification (NCBI taxonomy): domain Eukaryota; class Dinophyceae; order Suessiales; family Symbiodiniaceae; genus Symbiodinium; species Symbiodinium sp. CCMP2456. Next base: position 8,261 of record CAJNDV010035738.1, read on the forward strand.
CCCTCCTTCCTCCTCGACGACACCCAGCATGCGCCCTCCGTCTTCGCACAGTGCCTCTATGTTGTCCCCTTCGGCTTGGCTAGATGGCGTGGCCCCTTGTTCGGCTCCTCACTGTCACCTGGGGTGAGTTCTTCCCCGATGACCCCATGGTTTGCGTGGTTGACGCCCTCCAGTACAGCCACCCTCCCCTGGATGACTTTGTGCCTCGCTCGGGTGAGCTCTTTCCTGTCCCTTATGGCTGCAACGTGGACTACGTGGATGATATCCAGCTGGACTACCTGGGTGACCACTCTGACAAGGATTCCAACAAACAACGTGCCCGGGACCCTGGTTGACTTGCCTTTGACTACTACCTCTACTACAACAGCACCGTTGAACCCTTTCTCCTCTGGAGACTGGGGTGATGTTTTCCTTGGGTCCATGTTTGGACAATCTGGGTCTTGTGCTCCTACGACCACCACCTCCTCGACGACAGACCCTCAGTTCCCTCCTGTGGCGGAAGAACCTGGCGAGACGGTGGGTGACTTGGCTGGAGCGTTGCCTTCCTCGTCTTCTTTTGATCCTGGAACACTTCAGGCGTTCTCCCTGCAGGAGCTCATTGATGCAGCAGTGCTGACAGGGGTGAACCGTGCCGGTCAAAATGAGTCACCCCTCTTTGCCTCCCTGAATCAATCGCGTCTTGAATTCGCCTACGTCCATGAAGCCGCGGCGTCGCCCATCTCATCGAGCGACTTGCAGGGATGGTCGCGCATTCACTGAGACGACCAGCAGAAGAACCACGCACCAGCCCTCCTCTTAGAGCCCAATCCTACGAGCTGCACATTCAGTGGAGCCGCCGTTGGAGAGGCTTCCTTGGGGAGATCATCCACTTGGCGTTGCAGCAGTCCAACCAGCGCTCCGCTGATGCCATTGGTGCTCTACGAGATCGAGAGGCACATCGCCGTAATCTTGACAATGTCAGAGGGTTGGAAGCACTACGTCGTCCCCCTTCCTACAGGCCCCGAGCCGAACATGGGTGTCACAGTCTCTCGTCGACCGCTGGGGGTGCAAGCTGGGCACAAGCGTAGTCATGCACAAATGAGTCTGCCATCGTCCGGGGCGTCCTCTTCCCGTGACCCTCCTCCGCCACCACCTGTGGTGCCAGTTCGACTACCTCGACTTGAACCTCTGGGGCGACCGCAACAGGAAGAACAATCTCCTGACCCGCCCCGACCGCTGCCGCCGAGACCTCCACCGATCCCGACGACGCCCTTTCTTATCCCTGCCGCGCCGGGGTGGAACATTGAGGTTACTCCGCAATACGCAAATGTGCCTGAAGTGGACGATGTTCTGGATGAAATCCTATCCGCTGCTCCCGCGACGACTACCTCGTCCTCGGCACCAGGGGTGACTTTCTCCTCGACTACAACCACGTCCCTCTTCGATAACCCTGCACTTACAGATGATGAGGCTGAGAATGAAGATGAGGGAGGAGATGACCACGAGGTTGATGGCGACGAGTTGGGAGCTGGAGAACTCCGAGAAGAAGAACACCCCGAGGAAGATTTGGCGTATGACACGGATGCAGACACGGGTGCTGGGGTGGGCCCACTGGCACCCGAGCTTTCGCCTCGGGAACAAGTTCTTGCAGACTATATCATCAGGACGGTTGTGGCTGAAACCTATCACCTACTACGAGCCAACGGGGTGATCGCTGGCCCACCGCACACCAGGCCCACCCCACCATGGCGAACTGGAGGGGATGCTCGCCCGTCGACCCGGCCATATTCTCTGCGTGCGGCCGCCCCTACGTCCCGGGCGACACCAGGTACAGATGGCTGGACGTTCAGGGATACATGGGATGCCATCCGCCTAAGAGGTGAAGAACCATCGTTCCGAGAACGTCACCTCTGGGGTGTTTTGGCAGGTGAGGTTGGTGGACTGGGTCGTACCAATGTCCCTTCTGAAGGAACAGCGCAAGACACCATGTCAGCGTATGCCGCTACTGTGCGAGATGAAGTGCCAGACGGTGACAATGGGGCGACTGCCAATGTGCATGTGACTTCACCTGGAGATGGTGACGGTGGTGAGGCACATGTGGTTGAAGAAGAAGAGCATCCTGGGATGACTTCCACCACGACGTCCCTCTCGGGTTGTCTCGACTTATGCAGTCTGGAAAGTTCCTCCACTACCTCGACTACACCCACATTGCCCTCACCTGGGACTTCCTTGTCTACTGCAGCCATGGCTGGGGCGTTGCACACTCAGACGCCCTTGCATTCCGGGGAGCCTCCGTCTACAGCCTTGGAGGGTCGTACAGTGTGCCCTCCAATTCGCCGGAGAATGGGTCCACACCTCTGCTGGGACGTGATGAAGTCTTGGCACAGCGAGTTGCCTATCTCATTCTCCGCGACTTGTTGGCTATATTAGATGATCTTGTGGCTTCCTCGGGAGTGGCGTCTGGTCACACACCTCCTTCGCCTGGGATGCCTGCCTCTACGGTTCTTCCTGCACATCAAGTTCCTTCACATCCCCAAGAATGTGATGCTGGTCTCCTTGAGCACCTGGAGGTTGACCCTGTGGGGACATGGTCATGGGGGAAGAGCTGGGCATTGACGATGTGGGAGGGGTTGATGGTGATGACCAGTTGGCTGCCGACTACGCCTCTACCGCTTCGGGTACGCCTTGAAATTCGTTTGCGAAGTTTGCTGTGTCTCGTGGGGTCGCTGCTCTACGTCCTTGTGGGGCTCCTGGGTGTCTTTGCTTGGTGATAGGCTTCACATTCTACGAGCCCAATGGGGGCTAACGCGGATGGAAAAGTCCGACTACCGTAGATTAAAAAAAAAACCCAAACCGTGTAGTAATGGAAAGAGTGACAAAGAACCCTTGTAGAAACATTAGCTAATCCGAAAGGTAGGCAGCCTGCTAATGTCATTCATAGGGGGAAGGACGGAGAGAGCCTTCCTCGTCAGACAGTGAGGAAGGCCCGGAGTGACATAAAAAGTCACAAAAAACACAAAAGACCATAATTCCTATGGAAAACGTGTGATCTTGAATGTGTTTTTGCGATTTTGGCCGCCTGGCCCCGCTCACAGAATCACAAAACAGGCAGCCCAACCGCGCCTTGAAACCCTCCCTCCTAAGTCAGATTACTGTAGGTTTCAAAGGGCGGGGGTGATTTCGGGAGGATTGGCTACAAAGTGTTTTTATTGTCAGGGGGGTGCTTAGTAAATGGGGGAAGCGATCAAGCGCCGCCTAGCCACAGTAGGTGGGCGGCCTATGCCTGGAGTCTAGCATTTACGGGTTTAGGGTCCAGGGTCTAGTTTGCCGATATTGTTCCACCCAAAACCCCGTTCTGGCCCCGAAGTCCAGGCCTTTCAGCAGCCCTTATAGTATCTCTTGCAGAACCCTTCTGATAAACAGCTATATAATTTGTTTCAGAACCTTGATACAAGATGAAGAACCCTAGCTCTGATCTAGGACATATTCCCTTCGGCTTTCTGGGGGACCGAAGCCCAGCTCTGGCCGTCATACAGGACCCTGAACACTTAAAAGTACCACTGTTCCTTGGGCGTCCTTAGCAGAACTATAGCAGAATGATATACCCAGCACCCTAAACCCTAAACCTGATTCCAAACATCAAAGTCCCTATATTAGAGCCCTTATAGTAACCCTCATGGAACCCTTGTAGGGACCCGGTAAGCCACCCAGTTGAATTACTAAAGGCACATTTCAAATCCGCAGTTCGCCCCGGGTCCGGACCTGAATTCGCCTAAACAGTCTAGAGTCTAGGGACTTTAAGAACCAAGTGAGGGTCACTATATGGGAGTTTCCAAAATTCAGGGGTACCTTATGTTGGGGTCCTTGTAATAAGGAGGATCCTACTATTTAGGGTACTATATTAGGGTCCCTATTCTCGAAAACCCTATGTAAGGATACTGTAAGGGTTGCCATTTTACTGCATGGGTTGCTATAAGGTCTTTAGTAACCAAGAGCCCAGCACGGCAGCGGCGGCAGCAGCTGCAGTGGCAGTGGCAGTTAGTGGTAGTGGCAGTTGTAGCTGTCGAGGCAGTAGTAGCAGCCGCAACAGTAGTCGTCGGAGTAGCCGTAGCAGCAGCCGGGCAGTAGTAGAAGTCGCAGGAGCAGGAAGATATTGTTGAAGACGCAGAGTCAGTATGGTATAAGGGTCTTAGACATAATGTCTTTATATATATATATATAT
>CAJNDV010035738.1:13535-24712 GCA_905221635.1 Symbiodinium sp. CCMP2456
GTTGAGGCTTTAGGGTTTAGGCCACTCAAAGTTTTGGTTTGACGACGCCGGCTTGAATACCTGGGGGTTGCGCTTGGCATCTGCAGTCAAGCTTCGACAGGAACAGGTCAGAGTATATATTTGCACGGAGCCTGAACATGACAAATCATGGAATGAAACCCTAAACCCTAAACCGGATATGTCTGCTGCTGAGGACGAGGAAGATGACCGGGATGACGATGCTTACGGCAACTAGTGCTTACTCTGAACCGACGATGGTGGTAATGCCTGTGGTGGTGAGAAGTAAGGATGATGGTGGTCATGGTAAATTTGGATGTGTGCGGGGATTTGGGGCTCGCAGAGTATGTGAACCTTGCCCCTACCACACCCCAAGCACCAAGCTTCAAGTTTTCCATTAGATTGCAACCTTAAACCCTGAAAACACAGGCCGCGGGAAAACCTGCACAAGCTGAGAAATATCCTGCAAGCATACTAAAGCCCCGTAAGAAACCCACAGGACTCTCTGCAAAGGAGCCAGCCCGAATCCGCAAAGAAGTTGCGAGAGAGCCCACATCCTAAACCCTAAACCAAACATCTGAAGCCTTAAATCTGAACCCCAAAGTTGGCACTCCTGAACCCTCATTTTCCGAAATCCTCGGGACCCTCCGGAGAACCAGGCAAGGCTCTCAACAACAAGGGACGACTTAACTCCTGAACCCCAGGGGCCAGAATGATTTGACAAGGGTCTTGGGTACATCATACTATACTTATGAAAGGTTTATAGGGTTTAGGGCTTAGGGTTTGTAAGTATCTTAGGAGAGAAGTCAGGCTTCTACACTAACCCTCACAGAACCGACAAAGGAAACCTTAAAGGACGTCGCGGAGGGCCGCCAGAGGATGTTGCGCCGTAGTGGAACCCTTGACGGAACACCTTCCGGACCTCTTATACAGCCCGGAACCCCGAAACCGTTCTAATGCATCGGGCTCGGAATAATTATCCCCTTTTCTTAGTCCTTATATTCTTTTCCCAGACGATCCTAGACAATACGCCGGTCCCAGCATCAAACCCTTTTCTCTAATGATCTGGGTCCTTAAATATACTACCTGCATAAACTTGCAAAATTCCACGTGAAACCTCGAATAAAAGCACCCAAGCACCGCGATTCTTTAAACGGCCACTAGGTCACCTCCTTTTTTCTTGCAGGATGGCAACCAGATTCGGCAAGATGGATTCCTGCAAGGCGCACCTACGAGCGCCCGTATGTTTATTGTTGTTTCTAGGTTTCCTTCAAGGGTTTCTTGGTTCCTGTTATCGTTTGAGGGTTCGTTCAAGCGTCCGTTTTGGGATTCTTGGATTCTTGGATTCCTTCCAAGATGTTCTTGTAATTCGCTTGTACATGGGGTTTTGGACTTTGGGGTTCTGGGCTTTGGGGTTTTGGGCTTTTGGGTTTAGGGCTCTTGGGGCTTAGGGTGTGGGTTCTAGATTTTTTTTTTTGGGGGTGGTTTTTGGGTTTAGGGCTGTTGGTGTTTAGGGTTCTACTGTAGTACCCTTGACCCCAAACCCTAAACCCTAAACCCCAGAGGGGTTTCTCTTTTCTTTTCCGGAGGCGCCTTTCTGTCGGGGGTGAGGGGCATCCTGGAGGGGTTTCGTAAGGGTTTCGTCAGGGCTTAAACCCTAAACCCTAAACCCTAAACCCTAAACCCTAAACCCTGTTTTGTTATGGAAGCCCGAAGACGTAGAAATAGGGTCGCGTATGCCTTATGATCCACCCCCCTGGGGTTTAGGGTTTAGGGTTGAGGGTTTAGGGTTTAGGGTTTAGGGTTTAGGGTTTAGGGTTTAGGGTTTAGGGGGAGGTAGAAATACCATTCCTTGGGGCTCCTTGTCAGAATCGCATGATCTACCGCAAAACTTTATTCTATTCAGGCCACTTCTTCAGACGAGTCAGTAATACTATTCCTTAGGGCTCGTTGTCAAAATCGTATGATATACCAGAAAACTTTGTTCTATTCATTCCACTTTTCAGAAGGGTTGGATAAAGTCTTTAGGAGGTGCAGGGTTGCAGACTGGTGGGTCTCTGGGTTCTTGCCACGGCCATGGACCGGTTTTGAGGTGAGAGTTTGGGGTTTTAGGGCTTACGGGTTTGGGGTTTGGGGTTTTAGCTTACGTAGGATCTAGAATTGAGATGAAGCCGTCTATTGATCCCAATATCCCTTAATCCAAAGCCTTTTGTTGAATATGTAGTGGCATGCTTATCAGGGTGCTTCTAGCCATACTCCTAAACACCGAAGCCGAAACCCTATGCCCTTGACCCTGCCTTGATCAGAATGACAAGGCTGTTGGGGTGCATAACAGAGGTAATTCGTATACTTATCTAGACTGAGTCTTCCGACCTTATAAGGGTTTAGGGTTTAGGGTCCAAACCTTAAGCCCGAAATCCTAAACCCTAGACCCCAAACCCCGCTTCAAGGCTGATAGAATGTCAGAGCACCCTGAGGTCTACTGAGTCGAAGATAGGGTTTAGGGTTTAGGGTCTGCGCCTCCTAAAGGTTCCTTCACAGACATGTACTATAGCTTTAGGGTTCCTCAGAGGGACTTATAAGGGTCTCTATAGGGTTTCTAGAAGGATGCTGGAAGGGTTACTTCTATGGGTAGTTCTCTAAACTAGGGTACCTCCTAGGGTGTTTGTTTTGTAATAACCGTGCTGCACTATATCTGGGATCTAAAAAGCGACCTCAATCTAGAGAGCTACCCCCTGCCCTAGCGAGGTCGTTCATCTCGCAGGATCTGCGAAGAACGCAATTCCACTGGCCCTTCACCCCTAAAAAACCACACGCCCTGATGTGGTTAAGGTTTGGGGTTGAGGGTGTAGGGTTTAGGGCTCACTCCTCGATTCGTGTTCTTCTTCTCCTCTTCCCTTCGGGGCTCTTACCCTAAACCCTAAACCCTAAACCCTAAACCCTAAACCCTAAACCCTAAACCCTAAATCCTAAGCCCTAAACCCTAAACCCTAAACCCTAAACCCTAAACCCTAAACTGTAAACCCTAACTGCCGGCAGCCGGCAGGCTACTCCTCGCTGGTCTGGGCAGTGATTGCGCTGCAGGCCACGGGTTTAGCCTTTGGCCTATGTAGCGTTTAGGGTTTATAGGACTTTATAGGGTTATAGGGTTTATAGGGTTTAGGGTTTATAGGGTTTAGGGTTTATAGGGTTTAGGGTTTAGGGTTTAGGGTTGAGGGTGTAGGGTTTAGGGATGATTCGACAATGATGCAGGGTTTAGGGTCTCGTCAAGGACCTCCATGTCAGACCTTTGCAGTGAATTCCACGTGAATCCCCCATTTCCCTCTTCTGAGTGTTTTTATGCACCGGTTGAACGGACCCGAAATCCCCGAACCCCGTAAGCCCCCGAAACCCTAAACCCCTGCAGTCCCAGCTCTAAGCAAACCCTAAATTCTAAATCCTAAACACGAAACCCTAAATACTAAACCCCATGAGCCCGAAGCCCCGAGTTTCACCTGTCAAGCCACGCAGGCCTGCAGCGCCTCGCAGCGCTGTAGAAGCACTTGCCCTAAACCCTGAACCCTAAACCCTAAACTTGAAGCCGACAACCTGCAACCCCAAAGCCCTAAAGCCAACAGAACCCCCAAAAAAATCGTAAAGCCCTGAACCCTAAACCCCTGAACACCTAAACCCCTGAACCCCTAAACCCTAAACTCTAGGTCCCAAATCCGAATCCTTCACCGAAGCTCTGATCCCGGAATCTCGAAAGAACACCGGTTTAGGGTTTAGGGTTTAGGGTTTGGGATTGAGGGTTTAGGGTTGAGGGGTTTAGGGTTGAGGGACCCTAAACCCTAAACCCTAAACCCTAAACACCGAGCTTTGTGAGGCCGTCGGCGGCCTTGTCGTGGCTGCAGTGCTCAAGTACGCTGACAACATCCTCAAGCGCCCCGGCGTCTTTTCATAAAGGGTGCTTTAAGGGCTCCGATAAGGGTACTATAAGGTTTCCTAGAAGGGCTCCTTTTAAGGGGCGGTTGTCAGGGTTGTTTTTGGGGGCTTTGGTTTTTCTTCCTTTGCTTTTTCGGGGATGGGGGATAAGTCTTTCGGGCAGGAGAAGGATTTTAGGGCTCTTGGCTTTTGAGGGCCGTGGTTTATGTTTTAGGGTTGAGGTACCTGAAAACAGGAGGGGGTTGGGCTTTGGCGCTCAAACATTGGAAACCTAAACCCCGAATCCTATGCCCCCGAACCCTCAGCCCTAAACCCTAAACCCTAAACCCTAAACCCTAAACCCTAAACCCTAAACCCTAAACCCTAGCCCCAAGCAACTCAGAGCCACAACAGGCCCGAGAGCCCTTGTCCGCCCTGAATCTCCAGCAGACTCCACACCCCAATCCTAAAGCCACTGATTGCATGCATACTCTCAGCCCTGAGCCGTAAACCCTAATGCCGAATTCCGGCCTCCCTTTCGAAGTGAGGATCTGTTAAGATCACACATCGACCCAGCGAGGGTCTTGGACGAGAGGTCATTGTGTACGGTTTTGGATTTAGGGTTTAGGGGTTTCAGGCTTCATGGTGTTAGGGTTTATTGTGCTAGGGCTTAGGTCTGCTTGAAGTGCAGCCTTCCTGTCTGCAGCGTCAGGTGCTTCGGCAACGCGATGTCCATCGCCACACTCTCAGCCGACAGAAGCAACCCTGAGCCACAATGCAAGGGGTAATGTAGGGGCTAAAATAATTCCCAATACTACTTTGGGGCTCCTTATTATAACTGTAGTATTATACCCCAAACCCCCATTCTAATCATGAAGGCCCCTACATTAGATGCTAAGACCCGACCCTAAACTCCTAAAGCAATTAACCTAAAGCCCGAAACGACCAGGTGATCAGCTGCTTGATGTCTGCAGCGCTGCTGCAGGAGCTGAAGCATCCATAGGGCGCGTAAGTTCAGACATTAGGGTTTAGGATATCTGCCCCCACTCCCACTCAGCAAAAGTTGAATACTTCTTATAATATAGCAAGAAGATATACAAGGCGTTTAGTAGTAGCCCCATTACAGACTGTTGCTGTATGGGGGAAGTAGCCACTGCAGGGTTTAAGGTTCTGGGAACAGCAAGCCTTGGACGCTAAACGAAACCCTAAACGTGCTTGTCGTGGTCTAGGTCCCCCAGTAGTACCGTGACGCGCTCTTCGTGCATTTGGGGTCTACTCTTTTCCTCAATGATAGGAAGAGGGCACTTTCAATGTCATAGTATTATGAAGGGGTTGATGCGGAACGTAGTGGCGTGAATATGTCATGTTTCAGGCTCCCAACGGGACTGCCTTTCGAAAGCTGTGGAGTTGTGTCTGGCAAGCTTAGGGTTTGGGATTTTGAAGTGTCGGACTTAGGCGTCGTTCAAGAAGAGTTCAGGGTTACGGGTTAGGGGATTAGGGTTAAGGGAACCCTTAACCCTAAACCATAGGCACTTAACCCTAAACCCTGAAACCCTAAACCCTAAACCCTGAACACAAACCCTGAAACCCTAAACCGTTTCAATAACGGGCTCGGTGGACGCCCAAGCAGACACCACCAAGCATCCCCTGGGAGCGTCAAAACGTCGACCTCTCAGTCGAAGCCCTAATAACTTCAAACCTAAACCCCAAGTCCTAATCACTAACCCACGGTTTAGGGTTTAGGGTTCAGGGTGTTTAGGGTTTAGGGTTCAGGGTTTTTAGGGTTTAGGCTTTAGGGTTTAGAAACCTCAAATACCTAAGCCCTAAATAGCCTTAAACCTTGAAGCCTCAACCTTCAGCCTTAAGCCCCAATCCACAACAGCCGCAAAGGAAAGAACACCCTAACGTCATGTTGAGCGGTGGACCTGCTCCAGCCCTCTACCTTGGATGATTTGCAACCAGACCAGTTAAGGACTTAGGGGCCCAGGCAACTTTTGCCATGATGTTTGATAAAGCCTTTCTTAGGGTTTAAGGTTTCGAGCTTAGGGCTTAGGGCTTAGGGCTTAGGGCTTGGGGTTTAGGGTTAGGGTATACAGCCCTTTTTATGGAAGCTACAAGCCGCTAGATCACAGCGGCTTGGACCATGAACCATAGACCCTACCAAAGCCCCAAACCGTCTAAACCCTAAGCCCTAAATCCGAACGTGCCGAAATACACAATCCTTGCAGAAGCGGAACAGCCGACGCGTACAGGTGCTTTGCAATCGCAAACTCCAAAAGTCGGAGTGCTTAATGCAGCGAAGAACCCCAAACCCCGCCTCTTAAACCCTTAAAGTCCCGAACCCAAGACTCTTGAATCCCAACTTACTAAGTTTGACAACGCCCAGGCCTCCGATAGAAGCTTTGAAGCACCCCAGTACATGCTAGGGTTTAGGGTTTAGGGGTTTAGGGTTTAGCGGGGTGTCAAGGGTTTAGGGTTTAGGGTTGAGGGCTTAGGGTTTAGGGTTTAGGGCTTTGAGCTTAGGGTTTAGTGTTTAGGGTTTAGGGTTTAGGGTAGTGTGAGAGACCCGAAATCCTGTTCTGCTTATAAAGCCTGCACGCTTCATCTAGGACATTTCAGGTGGGTAGTTACCGTTATAGGAGCCTTATAGAAGGTCTATATACCTTATGGACGCCTTATAGAAGCCCTATATACCCTAAACTCCCCACCTGTAGATTCCTTAACCCTAAACCCTAAACCCTAAACCCCAAACCAAGGAACCCTACCCTAAACTCCCCACCTGTAGTTTCTGTTCCTTTAACTTCAGGAGTTCGAGCCCGACCTTCTTTTCGTGCTGGGCACACTGCTGGTGCTCGTCGCGACGACGCTGTACAGAGCCTTGCCAGCTTCAGGTGGGTAGTTGTCAAAATTATGGTCCCTTTTGGGGTACCCTAAATAATAGGTGCCGTATTAGAATAAGGACCCAACAAGGGACCATAATTTTGACAACCACCCAGGTGTCTTTAGGGTTTGGGGTTTAGGGTTTAGGGGAGTTTGGGTTTCGGGTTTTGCGGTTTGGGGGCATTCTGACCTGCAGTGGGAGCGAGAGAGGTTTCACCCACTACGTCCATTGCAGTCTTCTGGGGTTCCGCGAGTCATAGAGTCGAAGATTAGAAGCAACAACGGCGGGAGTCATAGTTCTATGCCAGCTCCCGTGCAACATGCATGGTATACAGGCTAAACTTTTCAATCGACTTCGAAGTTTCGGAACCCTCGAACAACAAGCTTCGGGATGTACCTTTCGAGGGTTGGGAACCCTAAACCCTAAACCCTAAACCCTAAACCCTAAACCCTAAACCCTAAACCCTAAACCCTAAACCGAAAGCTCAGGGGTTCCGGGGTTCGGGGTTCGGCTTTGACTGTCAGGGCCAGTCTTTTCGAGCTTCGGCGGGCTGCTTCCATGGTAGAATTCCCGGAGCCCCTGTTACAGGGGTTTAGGGTTTAGGAGTTTAGGGTTTAGGGTTTAGGGTTTAGGGTTTAGGGTTTAGGGTTTAGGGTTTAGGGCTTAGGGTACAGTGTAAGCCCTTTGCCTTAAAAGCCCCCAAACCCTAAGGCCCCAAGTCCTTAATCCTAAGCCCTTACCCTGAGCCCTTTGCCCCGCAAACCCGAAGCCCTCAGAGCATTAAGCCCTAACCCTTAAGACTCCCACCCTTTTAGAGCCCTTGTAGAAAGATCAAAAGAACCTTGCAAGCGCTTCCTACTGTATTTCTTAAGGTCCCAAGAATAAACCCCCGGGTTTAGGGTTTAGGGTTTAGGGGGTTTAGGGTTTAGGGAAATAGCCAAGACTCTAAAACCCTGGACAATGAATCCAACAAACTCCTAAGCCACAAAAACCCCAATAGCCGAAACCCTACACTCTAAAACCTTCAACCGCCCAAACACCTCAAGCTCTAAACACTAAGCCCTACACCCTGAATCGTGAAGCCCAAACGCCGGGGCGATCCTGACCTCTGGGCGCCTAGCCTGACAGACGCGATTTTTGGGTGGGTTCTCGAAACTTAGGGGTAATATGGAGCATGAGCCGGATAGGGTTTAGGGTCTCCTAGTCATAAAGCTTGAAGAATTGCCGTCGCAAACATGTACCTCAAACCCTTTTGAATTTTTGAGGCCCTTATATGACTCCATACAAGTTTCCTGTAACCTAAAGAGCCTTGCGAGGATACCATAGGCGTAAAAGGGCTTCATAGGGGGTTTTGGAGCGTTGTAATGGGGGTTCCACCTTCTTTACCCACCGTGATTTCAACGCAAATAGAGTTTGAGCGGGTGTACGGTTGCGCGTTCTTCTGATTTTATCTCAGTAACCAAGAAGCCCTGAACCGTAACCCTAAACCCTAAACCCTAAACCCCTAAACCCTTAACCTAAACCCTGCACCCTACCTCAAACCGTGAACTCACAACACTGAACCCCAACCTCTGCACCAATGAAGTGAGGTCTGGGTGTGCCTGCGGAGCTGAAGAGGCTGATGATCCGTGAGCGGGCGAAGGCCGCGTGGCTTCCATCTTCGGGATTTTTCCGTGGCTTTCCACGGCTCTCTGATCCTTTGAAGGTTTAGTATAGGGGCCTTATTAATTACCTATACTAATGAGAGTATAATGGACCACAAAACCCTATTCTAATTATTAAGGCCCCTATATTAGATTGCAGTGTCGTGGAAGGGTGTTTGTTTTATTCCTGCTCGGTTTTCGTCGCCTAATGACGCGCTTTGTTTCTTTATGGCGGGGTTTTTACAGGGTTTCGAAGGGGGGTTGGGGGTGTGGGGCAAGTCGAAAAGTCCGGGGACGGTTTCGAGGCGTGGAACTTAGCCTTGCGGGTTTCGGGTTTGTCATTGGGTTTTGTGGTCCACTATACTATCATTATAGTAAGGAGCCCCAAACTATTAGGCCCCTATACTAAACCTTTAAAGAATCATGGCTGGGCGGTTTGAAGCCGTCGATGTTTCAATTCCCAGGTCTTAGCCTGGCGACTCGGAACTTGAAGCCCTAGAAATGAAAAAGCGTGAGCTTTCATCCCCCCCTAAACCCTAAACCCTAAACCCTAAACCCTAAACCCTAAACCCTAAACCCTAAACCCTAAACCCTAAACCCTAAATCCTAAACCCATCATTCGCTCCAACAACTCCCATCAGCCTCTCACCCTCAACCCGACACCCTAGACTTTATACCCTAAACCCCGGCACGTGAGTTCAGGGCTATCGACTCGGGGTTCAGCATCAGCAGCCAAAGAACCCAATCCTGAGAGCAAGTCAGGGCACAACAGGGTTCAAGTTCAGGGTTTAGAGTTCAGAGCGCAAGCCCTGAACCGAAACGCTCAGCACAGTTCCCGCCAGTGGGCTTCCCAGTCTGCGATTGGAACCGGGTCTTAACGCAAAAAGCATCGTGCGCCTTTAGTTTAATACTCCAAGCCTCACCCTAAACCCTAAACCCTAAACCCTAAACGGGGGACATAGCAAGGAGGGCTAGGCACAAGGTAACTTATTAGGCCTGTTTGCCAGGCCACAAGCCCCTATAGCAACCCTTCTACACCCTTTGCAAGGAATCATTCTAGAATCCAGAACCTGTTCGACCCTAAACCCTAAACCCTAAACCCTACAACCCTAAAACCCTAAAGCCCTAAACCCTAAACACTTAAAAGGATCCTACTTACCAAGTCCCCCGAGCCTCACAGCAGAGCTCGGAGGTTCAGCGCTACTGGGACTTTGATTGAGCTGGGGTACGTTAGAGTCATAGTATGGGAGTTTCCGAAAATTAGGGGTACCTTTTTTAGGGGTCCTTATAATAAGGATCCTACTATTTAGGGTACTGTATTAGGGTCACCAATTTTCGGAAATCCCCATATAGGCGATATGGAGACTCCAGGTAAGGGGATTTTGCTATCTAGCAATCATTCCGGTGCTTTAGGGCTGTAAGTTTTAAGGCTCTGGGCCGTTTTTTGGGATTTAGCTTGCCGTTGACATGCCGAGCCCCTCTTGTCGCGAGGTGGAAGATGGAGCAAAAGTGTGAGGCCAGGGTGTAGTACCCTTCCAGAGCCCTCATGAGCAACCTTCTGGTGCCCTTGTGGTACGTACCCTCAAAGGAGTCCTTGTACACCCTGATAGAACCCGAGTAGTATCCTTACCCACTAAGGGAGCCCTTAGACTGCGCTTATGACCCTTGTAACTGTAGGGTCCAGGGAGTCAAAGAGCAGAAGGACGGTTGATGGAGATGTGGCCACCCTACACCTCAAGCCTACAAGCCCTAAGCCTTAAACCCAACACCCTAAGCTCTTAGCTTTAAATCACAAACCCTAGTGCCTTAAAGTCTCGTGGTTTATTAGGGGGGCTTTGGGCGTCAAGGTGCAGGGGTCTCGTGCTTTGGGCTTTACGACTCGCTCTGGCGTTCACGAAGCAGTCAAGAACAACAACAGTTGAGGAGAGATTCAGCCGTGCTACCTTCCAACAGCTGCAACTACTTGAAGCCCAGGTCAAACTCATATAAGCAGCCGGAGTAATCCGAAATCCTAAGGTAAACCCTAGCCTTACACAAGCTCTTCGCACTGGCAGGCGAGAGTGTCAAAGCAACACCGAAACACCTGAGGCGTTTTCGCCCGCGCCCGCCCCCGCAGAGTGCCGAGTCAGTCAGACCAGAACCCCTTGGAACCGCCCTGAACCCTAAAACCCCAAATCCTAAACTCTAAACCCTAAACCCTAAACCCTAAATCCTAAAATCCTCAAACCTCCAAGCCCTGAAGCGATAGGCCCTTGAACCCTAAGCCCCAGAGTTCCATGCTTAGCCCAGAATAGGAACTCATGGGCTGGAAATCCCATCTTTTCCCGATCTTTGGGTTTAGGGTTTAGGTGTACCACCCTAAACCCTAAACCCTAAACCCTAAACCCTAAACCCTAAACCCTAAACCCTAAACCCCTAAACCCTCTACCCTAAACCCCTAAACCCTATACCCTAACCTATCAAACTGTGAAGTGAAGCTTCAAGAAGGGGACTTCTGGGAACCGACGATGCAGCCACGTTCCTTTCATCGCTTTCCCCGCAGACGGCCATCGCGCGCCGGGTGAAATGAGATGCCAGACTCAGAGACTCCTAGGGTTTAGGGTTTAGGGTTTAGGGTTTAGGGTTTAGGGGTTTAGGGTTTAGGGTTTAGGGTTTAGGGTTTAGGGTTTAGGGTTTAGGGGTTTAGGGCTATAACCCTGAATTAAGGAATGTACTTTAATTCATGTTAGGTATCCTACTATAATTTAAGGTAT
>CAJNDV010035741.1:0-45499 GCA_905221635.1 Symbiodinium sp. CCMP2456
TGGGGACCACCGAGGTGCAGTGCACCACAACCGATGATGCTGGCAACACGGCGACAGGGACCTTCGAAGTGGTCGTGGGCACAGCCAGTGTGCAGCCTCCAAGCTTCGGCGTTTTGCCTGACATCAAGGCAAAGGCACCGCTTTGCAGCGTTACCAAAGTGGAGTTCGATGTGACAGCAACAGGTGGTTGCACAACGAAAACCAGCTGCATTCCTCCGTCAGGATCCATTTTCCCAATGGGACGAACAACGGTGAAGTGCACAGCAGAAGATGCAGCTGGCAATGTTGCCAACACAGAGTTCCAGGTAAAGGTAACTTGTGGCCGCCTACATCGCCGCCGACCGAAGACCGGCTACTACGGCGACGAACCTGAATCACGACTCCCATGATGCTAACATATACTAGCATCTCAGACCACTTGCCGATGCCCTTCCGAGCTCCATCAAGGCCAGAACCGCCCATGCAATCCTATATCCTCAAGCCAGAAGCTATCCGAAGCTGTGACCGCAGGGGCCATCGGCAGAATCGTTTAATCATTCCTGGTGCCACCACGGCGCCACGTTTTGCCACCCTTTAGAGCATGCCCTCGAGCACAAATGTTTTAAAAGGCATGACATCCACGAAATGCCTGCGCGCCAGAAGCTGTCATCAGTTGTGACCGCAAGGGCCATCGGCAGATTCCTGGTGCGACGGCGCCACGTTCTGCCACTCTTACAGCATGCCCTCGAGCACGAATGGCATGACAGCCACGAAATGCCTGCGTGCCAGAAGCTATCCGAAGCTGTGACCGCAGCGCAGGGGCCATCGGCAGAATCTTTTAATCATTCCTGGTGCCACCACGGCGCCACGTTCTGCCACCTATAGAGCATGCCCTCGAGGACAATTGGCAGGCCAGCCACGACATGCCTGCGTGCATGAACTGACGGACACTCGTCGTTTTTTGCAACTTGCCATTGCCTCAAGCTTTGCTTCGTCATGGCTCCGACGGTTGCATTCGGGCTCAGAGGGCTACGCGGCTACACTCTGTGGGCACAAGGCATGTACCCTATGTTCTGATGTAGTTCTTCACATTGTACAAGGATTCTGGAACCACGAGGGTTGGACTAGGGTGTTTCCACACAGGAGAGCATCCTACTGCAGACTTAAACCTGGAACCCTCTAAGACCTTGGCCTACAACATCCTACAACTTTAACCTTTCAACTGAAACCCTAACCCCTACACCCTATAAGCCCTAACCCTAAAGCCCTAAAGCCCAACGGAAGCAAGGATCCAAGGATACATGGAAGGAGTAATCCCGTAGGAACCGCAGGAGACTAGCAAAGCCGTGTATACGCCGAGAGCAAGCAGAGTAGTCGGGTGCTGCAAGCTTGCTAGGCTTAGTGCCTTCGCTTTGTTCTTTCCCGAAGCGGCAAGTGCCATGGCAGAAGAGGCGGGCTCATGTGCGGACTTTAATCACGCGTGTTTGGCCCTCCTGAGAGCTGCCCCGCCTTCAGACTATTTTCGCATGCAATCTCTCGTACAGCCAGTAGAAGGTTTAGGCCCCAGACCTCAGTCGCAGACGGCGAAAGCTCTGGATTCTAGACTCGGGGCGCGTGCGGGGTGCAGATGTTTACGAGTTTTATTTTCGTGATGCCTGGCAGCCGTGTGTGGGGCCATACGGTTTCAAATTCTTCCAAGCCGTGTCCTGAATGGTTCCATGAGCCTTCCGCCGCCATGCTGAAGGCGGTTATACGCTGCGAAGTGCGGTACCATCGAGGTGCGGACAAAATTAGGGTGTGCAGTCTGCTGGGTCTTTGCCCAAGTTACTCAAGTTCGTACGACTGGTGGCAACAGTCCTCTTGGCAGCGACAGTCGTTTGCACCGCCTGAAACCCAGACTCAGCACGCTCGTTGCTCTTCGTCTCCAAAAACCTGAAACCTGAACGTTCCTGGAACCCTAAGGCCCCGAACTCTTGTGCAGGTATCGAGCAGCAGGATACCGTTCCAGAAGGTGCGGCTGTAGAGTTGGCAGAGTGCCTTCTTCTCACATGTCTACTTGAATTACTTGAATCTGAAAGATCATGAGACTTATCAAGTCGGATATATGTGGCATTGAAGACTCGAACGAGAATTGCGAAGCAAAGCACTCAGGAGCCCGACTTGAACGTTGCCGTTAAGTAGAAAGGGCTCATCAGCCTTAAAGCAAAGCACCATGCGGTTTTCTTGCTGCCATACGATGTAGCCCGCAAGAAGCGACAAACTTAACCAACTGATCCACGCACACTGTTAAACTGCATGTTCCGTTCTCCGAAGGCATTTACAGCCGAAATGAAGGCTGTCATGTCTTGCTGGCTAAACGACCGCGGTGAACGCCCACGGCCAGCAGCTTGCTCAACTTCATGCCCTGTAAGAGTACAACAGGTGTGTCAGGCATGAAGACTGCGGAAGGACATCTTTAGACCCCAGGGCCGTTTCGACAGAAGGGCGGAAAACGTCCTCCGTGCTTCAGCGATGAAAGTGACGCGCTGGCCCCGGCCAGCCATGCGGTGGCACATTTGGGGCGCTCAGCGAAAACTGCGAGAAACCCTTGCCAGCATCTACCCCCAAGCCAAGGTTTAGAGAAGCCGGGGTTGAAGCTCGGCTGTCCGCACCAATTTGCCAACGCTGTTGGCAGATGATGACCCATATGACACGTTGCTGCTGCGGATGAGCATCACTATGCCGGGCACTCGGCTTTGGGGTCTGTGCTGTGGACTCAGATTCCTGCGATTTGCGGACGGCAGCTCCATAGACGGCGCGCGTCGACGATTGTGCTATTGCTCACAGAACTCCAACCTTTCCGGATCTTGAGCAGCTACTGTGCGTCGTCGGGATTGAGACTTCAGACGTCGTGTTGATGGTGCAATGTTCCCCACAACTCGAGACACGAACGTAGAGTCTAACGGTCCGTGCCATGTCGGAACTGGCCATCTGCCCGCGTGGAGAGTGCTCAATATCTGAGCATGGAGTCGTAGACACCAGTTCAGTCCTTGAGGAAAGTCGCAGCTAGCTCCTTTTGCAAAATTGGTGGATGGCCACAAGCGAGACACGAAGTCTCTGGTCCAGCCAAGGGCCCAAAGTGACGAGGATGCTGCAGACGAGGCCAGACCTGGTTTGCCAGCTTTTCTCATCTTCGATTCGAACATAAAAGTCGTTCCATTTTCTAGGGATCACCCCAAAACACGAGAACACGAAGCCGAAGCCGGCCGAAGCCTACTATACACAGTTGAATGGCCCTATGTGAACGGCCTTACACCGTCTGCTTCCGGGTCCCAGATCCCAGCTTTGTGGTCAGTTGCAGCTGCACGGCCGATGGGCCGCCATGTTTCAGACCGCCGGGCCGGGGGTCCCAGACATAAATATAACATTAGCCCAGATGCTTTCAGGAAGGGGAAAGGAATCTCATGTAAACTAATCGCAAAGACACCCCAAAGCACACATGAACCGAGTCGAGCCACACTGTGGGTAGGATTCAACTGCAAAGAAGCTTGGCGTTCTTCTGGTTGGCTCTTTAGACTTTAACTTTTTGGGTTTCTATATGAACTATAATATTTGGGCAAAAAGTTTAACTTTCAGGAGGGGTTCAGAAGTACGCCAAGGAAACCAACCATGGAATCCATGGAGACGCAAAAGCAGGATAGCAGGCGAGGCGTTTAGAGCAGCCCTTCAATGCCTATACGCTAACGACAGTAAAAGGCCCTCTAAGCCCAAGGACATCCCGAAACCCTAAGTCCTGACAACTCAACATTTGTAACACCGCAGCAAAGTCTTGACAGACTTGGGTGGCCCTACTTCATTCAAACTCCACAAGCACGACTTGCATATTCCTTTTCGAGCGGGTTGCTCCCTGAAATACTCTAGTGCCTGTCGAGCAGTTTGCTCGTTGTTTGTCAAACACTCTACTCATTGTAAAGCGGCTTGCTCCGTGTTTCTCGAACACTCTAGTCCGTTTCGAGCGGCTGGCTCCTTGTTTGTCAAGCACTGTAGTCATCGTCGAGCGGTCTGTTTCTTGTTTCTCAAATGCTTCAGTCCCTTTTCGAGCGGTGTGCTCCCGCTTTCTCATACACTCTAATCCCTTTTGAGCGGTTTGCTCCTTGTTTCTCAAAAAATCTAGTCTTTTTTGAGCGGTTTTCTCCGTGCTTAACTGTAAAGGGAAAAAGACAGGGGCCCCCCTCGTCCTGCACTTCTCGGGTGGGCTTGCGCTTGAAAGGAATGGAGGTGTGTGTGCTTTGACCCTACCTCGGCCGCATACCAGATCGTGGTTTCTCCAGAGGCCTGGGGACATGCTGCAGCTCGAGGGCGTCGAGGACAGAGACTGCAGCTTGTGATTGTTGCAATCCGCCACAACGTCATTCTTCTCGCCCCTAGGCCCTAAATGTCTTCAGACATTGTTGCCACATGACTCTCGTGTCCGCTCTGCGTCTGAGCGCTGGGTTCGTCACGTCGACGGGCGTGAGATTTGGTTTTGCAGCCGCAATGCCTTGTGCGGCATTGGGAGGAGCTGTCGGACGATCAGCCCGGACCTTGGAAGGGTTTGAGGCTCGCGCCGGGCCGCCTGGGAACAGGCCCGGCGGCCTGGGTGATCAGGGCCAGGTTCGACTGTTGCACTTGACGTAACTCGCCCTCGCTCCGTGCTGCAAGAGATTATCCGCCTCAACCTGCACTTGCACGTGCAGATTTTTTCCCTGTATCTGTGGCGCATTGCGTGGCCGTCGCAAAAGACCGCCCAAACCCTAACTAATCTCTACAGGGTTTTGAAGTGTTTGGAGTCCCTGAGGGGTTTTAAAGTGTCGTGGCCGAATGAGGCGCAACGGCCGCTGTTTCTCAGTCTCCGGCGACGCAGCCGCCATGGTCCTGAAATGGAATTCCAAAGCACTCATGCCACATGTGGTGGCTTCGGAAAATTTCAGTCGTAGCATAAAGAACCCGAAACAAGGTGTCGCACGACTCTTTCATCATGGTCTGCGGTATGCACTCACGGGATCTTCGGACGGGGCCGGCGGGTTTCTTTCCACTGAGCTATCTTCGACGGTAACGACGCCTGAGTTCAGGGCCAATATAAATCCCAGGAGATGTAAAGGATTCTTCTGCATCCGAAGGCTTCAGGTCCACAGCAATGCGAAGCCTGTACCCTCTCCAGGCTGTAACCATCTATCGGGATGGCTTCCACTACCGTGTCGACAAGAAGAGCATGGAGGCATCCCCGAAGCCCAACACCCTCAGCTTCTAAACCTGCGAGGCCCCCGAGGCCCTAGACCCCAACCTTCAAAGTGCACGAGCCTGAAGATAGAAACACCTGCGCAGAACCTGGACCTGCCGGAGTGGTTGAGGATTCCTCCCTCGAGGAAGGCGGACCTCGGGTGGTTTCAAGCACGAAGAGTCGGGCACTTTATCCCGGAATTAAGTATGGGTGGAGTTTCTGCAAGCTCGTAAATCTGTCATGCAGGCAGGCCCAGTTCGGCTAGTGCAGGGTGTCCGCATCATCGGAGCTTTGGCGTCATAAACGACTCTGTGCAACCCAGATCTTGTGGTGGTTTGCTGCTGTCTGCTTCACCTTCCTGGGGTTTCAGAGCAGCCATTGATGCTGGGTCTTTTCCGCGATTGTTTCGGTGATTGCTTCAAGTCCAGTGTTGAGGGTCGCTTGACTGGAACAGGGTTGCGACGACATGCGCTTTCCTCATCCGGCCTCTGACTGCAGCCAGCTTGGGCTTTCAACAGAGCTGCGGCTGTATATGACTGGGATTAGGACGGGGCTTGCTCAGCATATCAGATGGCATATCAGAAGTAGCCCTACCGGTATCAACTCCTCCACTCGACTCCATGCACGGAACTATACTCCCAAAGTCCTCAGACGACTTGCTTGAACCCTACCTCGAAACCTGCACCCAGAAAGTTTTTGTTTACGAGCCTGGAAAGACCCGGTGCTCAGCAGAAAATACCCTCCGTGCAACTCTTCTCCTCCGCTTGAGCTCTGACATGGCCGAGACGGAGGAGGCGGGACGGGAACGGGAACGGGGGCTGCGGCCGAGGCTTGAGGCCACCTCTCGAGCCTTCCCGGAGCCTCAGAATCTGTTGCCGTTGCTCCTTGCCAGGTCGCCGTAGTCGACGAGGACCCGGGAAGCCGTGAGAAGGGGCTCAGGGTATAGTCGGTATAGTGTCAGGGACGAAGGCATATCGCGGGCTTCGAGCTTCAGGCCTACTCGTACGTGGCTTTGTTCAATGTCGAGCAGCGCAAGGTTTCGAAGAAGGGTAGATGACCGACACTTGAGCGCCTAGGAGCCGCCGCTCCGGGACAGGGTGCCCTGGTCAAAGTGATTTTGCTGTCTCAGTTTTTGGCCCAGGGCATTCTCCTAATTTCGCCCTCAATTCGTCCAAGATCCTCCCACGGCAGACGAGCCGAGACGAGCCAAGGCCGATGTCGAATGGCCGGAGGACTTCAATGTCTCGCAGCGCCAGCGAGAGGTGCGGAGCAGCTTTGGTGTAAAGCCTCGGGCGCCTTTGCCGTCCTCCTTCGGTGGGAGCACGGGTAACTAGGTGATAATGAGGTTGCAACTGCCCCTTAACCGTTTCAGTTGCCGGACGCGGCAGGCCATGCAGATGCTCAACTGCCTGTGCGAGGCAGTCTCCGTTGAACTAAGGGTACAAGGTCAGGCAACCGTTGAGGTGGTGTTGACATTTCATGTGGTTTAGTGTTTACGAGTTCGTGGTAAATGAGCGCAGCGCACATTTCGTGAAGCCGTGACACATATGCGATTAACCTGGTGATAAACTCAGTGAGTATGCGGTGATCTGTTCGTGGTAATTTAGTCAGAGTCAAGCTGTGGGAAGTCTGTGGCGAAGTAGTGAAGTGATAATTTCGTGACATGCCAGGAAGAGCTGATAGTTGATGCGTTAACATATACACACAGTTCGTTTCAGTGAGTCCTTCCGCTACATCTTAGCCTACCTGGGCCTTATAGCAGCAACCCTGAAGCAGCTTGCTTCCCAGAACGAAAGCTGCCCTAGACCCTAAACTTCTGTCTTTGGCCATTGGTGAGGCGCTGGTCGCCCGAGGCGCTTGCGTGGTTCGCCGCGCCGGCGTTGCGCCACGGCGGGCCGAGGAGGCCCTGGAGAACGCGGCGAAGCTGGAGGCCTTGGAGTTTGTTTGTTGTTGGGGCTCAGGATTTTAGGTTTTGGGACTTTAGCTTGCGGGTTACTGTAAGGAGGGGAGTCGTGCTGCAGCAGTGTTCTCGTGACAGAGCTGTGGTGCTGGATGCAGAATTTGTCTAGCCGAGAGCTGCGCGGTCATAATTTCTGCTTTCGGAGATTTTCAAGCGCTGGTGGCTCTGAAACTTTAAATGCTCCCGTCTCGATGAAACCCCAAAGCCCGAAAGACCTCGGCTCTGAAGCATCGTGCTCTGAACGCTTACAAAGGCGGGCCTGGGAGTCGGTAAGTCGGTTATTTGGGGTTATCTATAAGTTATAAGCTTATCCTACATCCCTAAAAAGCAGGATGTGGGCTGGCTACGGAAGGAGACGGAGCAGGCAGCCTCGATGTTTGTTTTAGGGGGGGGGCTTTCCTGTTTGCTGAGTCTGATAGAATTGGGACAAGCCCTCAGTTGGGAGGCATACCTTGGCCTGGAGAACATGACGCGCATCAAGGACCGGATGGGCTGGGTTCTGCTGCTTGCCCTTGTCTGCAGACAACAGACTTACTGGAGCCTACTGCTTTCCTCATGGAGCCCGTAGAACGTGGAGCTTCAAAGCGAAAGACGAAAGGAACTCCGAGCCCCCGATGCACCCGCCATCGCGGACGAGCCGGACGAGGCTACGGGGAGATCTTAGCAAAAGGGCACCCCAGGAAGTTTCGGGCTCTGCAGACTCTACGGCGCCAGTTCTCATTCGCCGGTGCTGTATCCGAGCAGTCACGTCTTCGGTCTCAAGATGGCGGTTCTCGGGCTCGGGCTCCTAGTAAACCAGGCTCAAGTCCCTTTGCTTATGATAGACGGTTCGAGGTGATTCAGGGTTCAGGCTGCCCAAGACACTTTGCATGCCCAGCGCAAGCCCTGATCCGTGGCTTCGGCCTTACACCGCAGTTTGCGTTTCTGAAGAAAAGGCCTAGCGGTCTGAGCAGCCGTTCGGGGATTCTCCTGTCCATATACCCCAAGTCTCAAGCTTCGTGAGGCATTTGCTGAAGAAGCTCTAGACCACTCATGCCTTCGCATCGTTCGGCCCTTCGGATCAGGCGGATGGAGCCAAGCCAGAGATCGAAGACACCAAGTCAGAGTCGATGCTTGCCACTACAATTGGGGGAACTGTTTGATGAAGAGTCCTACCTACTATCTAGGTCCCCTGTTATGGTCCATTTTATGATACTCCCACATCTATCTTCCGAAACCCTAGCCAGTTTTTTTCAGGTTTTCCACATTAGTGTGCGGCCGTTGTCAGCGGTGTGACGCCACCTTGGACCACAAACATCCACGGCTCTACCCCCCCGCGGTGCTTGGTTTCGGGCCTCTGCGCGGCGTTTCCGGATCTGAGGAGCTGGTACGATCCCGAGCTCTACGGCTCCGAGTCCGAGCCGGAAGAGGCCAGCGCTGGGATGGGGCAGTTGAAACGCTTTAAGAGGCTCGGGGGATGATTCAAAGTTTGGGCCAGGGTTTTCGCGACCCTGCCCACAGCGCCCAAGCCTTGTTGCCACTTTACGACTGGGTCTTTGTAATGTCGGCTTGTTCCTTGGATCTGAACCGAGCCTTGTTCACTAGATCCCGCGCCAGGAGAAAAAACCGATCGTGCGCAAGAAAGACTTGCCTCCGGACTTCACGGCTCTCAAGGCATCGTTTTGGAGAAAGCTAGAAAACCGCTCTCGTGTCTCAGCCTTGGGTTTGGAAGGGTTGGGTAGGAAGGCAAAGCCCGTTCGGTGTGTACCCAAGACAGGAGTTCGACGAGCACGTCACCGCTGTGGTCGACTTGCTTTCCTACAGCCCTGAGGCGGGCATTGGAGGATTTCGAGCTGCAAGGGGCCAGGGCGCGTGAAGCTTTGAAGCTCGGTGCTGGTGTTCGTTGGGATTCGCAGCATGGGTATGCCCAGCCAGGAGGCCTAAATCAAAGCACCAAGTCAGCCTCCCTTGTTGCGAGGCCTTCGGCGCCAAGAGTGCGCAGCTGGGCTGCAAGGGCAATCGGTTTCGATCTTGCTGACAACAAGCTTGCCTCGGGTGGGATTTTATGTTCTGTGTTCAGGCATGTCAAACCCCGAGAAAGGTCCAGATGGGTTTCGTCGCTTCAGGAGCAGCCTCCAGATCTTCATCTGAAGTTATGAGGAGAACGACTTCTGTGATGGGGGATGAGGGTTGGCGATAGCACCGGGCTAAAAAATGGTTTCCTCTGGAGCCCCCAAACTGTCTTCAGCAGCGAGCAAGGCACAGCAAGACGGGGAGCATCCTCAGGCGCATGGCTTCAGCTTTGCCTTCGTCGGGCTTCGGGGGGAGAGTGGTGGAAGGGTTCAGACTTAAGATCTCCGCTTCATCGCGGGCTTTGTCGTGTAGTGCACGTGTCTCTTGCTCTTCTTTCGGGGGTTGAAGGGTCCTCGTGAACAGGTTGAGGAGTTGAGACGTTGGGCCCAAGATGGAAACTTGAAAGACCCGGCCCGGCAGAAAGCCCTAAACGAAGCCAAGCAAAGCTCTTTCGACAGGATCCCGCATACTGCCGAGGGTGCCACTTGGCAGCACTGCCGGGTCTAAGACTGGAGATGAAGAATTTCGGCTTTTTGGAGCACCGAGGTCTCCTTGGTGGGCCAGGCGGGTGCCATGGACGAACGGGATCGGCGAATGTCTGAGGAGTTCATGTCCTGGGCTCCTTGGCTGTGTTCAAAAAGACCCTTGAGTGCACCTCACTAGACTCTAGACCCTCCCTCCCTTGCGTTTCAGCAGCCCATGCTCAAACCGAAAGAGGGCACTCGCTGCTCTGAACACACACACACACACCAGAGACTGCAAAGACCAAGTTGCAAGGTTCTCTCTCGCCGACTCTGCGCCTTCTATGAGGTCAAGCAGAATCTTCGCGTTCAGGGTTCAGGGCTTCATGTCTTGGCCGTCGCCGGGCTCTACGGGATTCTCAGATGCCGTGGAAGAACTTCAGAAGGCCGAGCGGAACTTCGGGCACCGCGCTGTGCCGGTGCCGGCCAGTTTGTGGGGAGCTGATCCAAGAAAGCACCGCGATTCTCCTTCAGCCCTAGAAGCCCCCGAGAAGAGAACCCTGATCCTTCAGCCCTGAAGCCCCGGAGGAAGGCCTCCGCAGATTTCCTTGTCGGGATCCTTAGCGGGACCCTCTTGGCGTCCCACTCCGACCTGCAACAGGAAAGCCCTCCGACCGTTATCCCCCAAAATCTCGAAACTCCATAAACCCTGTAGGCCCTTAAACCTCAGACCCTGAAGCCCTGAAATCCTGAAAAACTTTCAGTCTTAAGCCTTAAGCCCCATCGTCTCTGGGCAGGTGGAAGGCCAAGGCATCCTCGAGCTGCGACCCAAGGGCTCCGAGGCCTCGGCCTCCCTCGGCGGTTCTTTAAAGAGATCTCCGAAGCTCCGCGCGCGCGCGCAAGCATTTTGGGTCTCTTTTTGCCTGAAGCCCTAGGGCCTAGGGGCCTATAGGGATCCTGGATGAGGGCTGAAGGGTCTCGCTGTGGAGGTGGCCTTGCCGATGCGGCTGCTCCTGAGAGCAGGGACCATGGTCTTCTTCCGGCATGATCAGATGGAGTACAGGCGTGTGTGGGGAGGGACTGGAGGTCTTGAGCATGTCTGTTCACTTCTTGGCTTCTCGGTGACAACTCAGAAGATCGTGCGTTCTTGGAGTTAGCACCTGGGCTTGTGGAGTCCACTCCTTCATCTCTGAGCCGCCAACTCCTCCAAGCACTTAACATGCACTGGCAGTCTGCCTACCTCTACACCATTCTACACCCTGTGCCCAAGTACCGCTAGCAAGCACGCTCGACCCTGAAACCCTCAACCGACGCAGGTATCTCCCGGACCACGACGACTGCTTGGTCCTGCAGAACTGGCTCATGGACAAGGCCAGAAAGCTCTTGCAGCTCTTTCAAAGTGTTAACGCTCAGCCGGAACAATAAACACAAACGGTTGAAAATCCTCAAGCTGCCTAAGCGGGCCTGGTCCTAAATCGGCAAAGCTGCGTATGCTGGCAGGGCCTGACACCCTGCGCTTCCGAGACCCTGCAACCGATCATTTGAGGCCGAACCGCTCCAGTTCCGCCAGCTGCCAAAGTGCCCAGGCACCCGTCGCGTCTCAAGTGTTTCCGGGTTTAGGGATCTAGGCCTTTAGGTGCTAGGGTGTTGAGGTTTAAGGCTGAGGCTGCAGGGGTTCAGGATAATACGATTTCGTGTGTTTAAGGTTTTGTGTTCCAGGGGTGCAGCCGACTTTTACTTGGAGGTTTGAGGGCTTCGGGTCTTGCGAGCCCCAAACTACGGGGCTTCCTTCCCGTGAGTTTTGTATATTCCTGACGGACCGAAGGACCCCTTAAAAAGTTTTGGGGGTTCTATCTTTGGTACCATAAACACCTACATGTTGCTAGGGCCGACTCGGCTCCTCAAGGTTTCAGCAGCCCAACTCGAGAAGCTTCCGGCTCGGGCTGAGGTGCCAAAGCAGCAGCGCCGTACCTACCCCTTTCTCCGCCAAAAACCCAATAAACCTTAAAACCCTGTAAGCCCTAGACCCTGATTGTGAACTGAGTGCGCAAGGCGAGCAGGGATGCGACCGCGTGCATGTGAAGCGCCTGGGCGGCTTGTGTGTTCGGCTGAAGGCTTTAGATTGACTAGTTGGAGTCCGTGCGTTTGGAGGTGTTGAGGTTGCGGCTCTTGTCTCTTCAGGACGAGAGCCTGACCCGCAAACTCCTTACAGCGGTTCAAAACTCCAAAGTGTGCGAGCAAGTCTTACCTTAGCACAGCTTCCTCGTGACATGTGAGGTCCATGACCGAGCGCTTCCCCGCCGGCGCAGAGAACTGTGACATGAGCTTCGCGCAGCCTGGAGCAAGAGTTGTTTTCTCTTGTTGGATCCGTGAGGCTTGAGGGCTTAAGGCTTAAGCAGCATGCAGAGACGGGCACTGTCTTTGGACTGCCGCTTGAAAGCCGAAGCCCTGATTGCCTCTCGGGCACGAGGCTCTTCAGCGCCGGCACTGACACGCTCGTGGAGCCACCCATCACGCGCTTCGACAAGGCCGATCGGAAGCCGGCTTGCGACTCCAGTGTTGAGGAACAGACTTGGGTCTTGAGGTGAGCTGCGTGTTACATGGGTTCCTCTGACCACGGATTCAGCATCAATGCTGCTGAGAGTTCCGCGTTGGAAAAGCCGCAACCGGAGTCCAGGATTTGTACTACTCGCCGGAGCGTGATGCGCCCATGCGTGGTTTGGCATACATCATGCATGGCCCGGATCTCGGATGCTGTGCTTACCAGACCCACGGAAGCTGGTTCGAGGGCTGTAGGGCCTTGTCGAGTAATGCCCGGATCCTTACCAAAGATCCTTAATTCTGAACCAAGCCATGCCTGATTTTCAGAAATCCCCAAGACTGCTCCAAAAAACCGTCGCTGCAATCCTAATCTCTGAACACTGAACATAACCCTACCGTAACCCCACGCCCGAAATCCAGAAATCGAGCAAGCCGTGACGTCGCCGCTTTTCAAGGTTCCTTCGTGAACGAAGACCAGCTGATAGGCCCGGTGGTGGCTTCCCGGGCTTTCCGGTTTCCATTGGCTTTTTCAGGGATTGATGCAGGAGATGCCAGTCGAAGTCTAGAAGACACTGTAGAAAGCCCAAGCAATCCTCCCACCAGTCAAGGCGCTTGCAAAGCTAAGCAGAGCCAGGCTTTGACAACGACTTCTTCGGCATTGACCTCGAAGAAGCTCAGGCTGGACTCATCGGGGTGAGGATGTTGGGGGGGGGGGGTCGCAGGCAAAGCTTCAGAGCTGCTTGGAAGGTCGATGAGACTTTGGATGCTGGGTTTGATCGACACTTTGCTTTGGGATCGCGAATCTGGAATGCAAGACTGCCAGTGGAGACGTGGGAGTCTCGCAAACCCGAACTCGAAGTTTCCAGCATTCAGGACCCAACGTTCAGAGCCCACCTCCCTAAGTAGCAGCTTCTTCAGCCCCCCAGAGAGCCTAAATGCAAACAAAGCGCAAACTCTTGAGGCGATCGCGCCAAGTCAACGGTGGGTCCTCGAAGTGGGTTACGAGGCCCAAGCAATGTGAGCGAGATTGGGGCTTCAGGGTTTTGACAGGTAGGACCTATTCAGATTCAGCTCAGATCCGCAAGGGCGTAGGCTTCAAGCAGTGAAGTCGCTGAAAGCAAAGGCGAAGCTGCTACAGCACTCCTGCCGGTTATGCCCTGTGATAAAAGAGGCCCTCTGGTTGTCCAAGTCAAAGGGGTTCGTTGAATAATGTGGCTCCGGATGAGACCGAAGTCCGAGACAGCCCCAAGTCTTGAAGAACCTATGATGAAGGTAATTGCCTTCATTGGTGAAGTGTGTTTTGTTTCATCAGGTGCTTTGGAAGGCGGGCTGGACGAAACGCGCCTTGCGAGGCCACTGCTATGTGACCTTCAG
The DNA here is from genome assembly GCA_905221635.1 of Symbiodinium sp. CCMP2456. Lineage (NCBI taxonomy): Eukaryota > Dinophyceae > Suessiales > Symbiodiniaceae > Symbiodinium > Symbiodinium sp. CCMP2456. Next base: position 13,607 of record CAJNDV010035741.1, read on the forward strand.
TCGAGTTTCGGGTGCAGCTGTGATTCCGGGCATTCGAGCAGGGTGTAATTATGAGGGTTTAGGGTTTCAAGCTTTGCAGTCTTGCCTTGAGTTGCCTGCTTGATGCCGTCTCGGCCCTCGTCAGTCGTTGGCAGGAAAGCGGGTCGGCACGTTCATGGGCGATTCTGGCAGCGAGTGGAACCAGATCTATCTGAGGCCGTGTACCCGTGCGTCACTTGCAATCGGGGCGAACATCTGTAGCATCAGAGCCAGCGCTCATATACCTAGAATTTGAGTCCCATGCCCCTTGTCAGTCCTCCTGGCAAGTTTGCTGAATTTTCGAAGATGTGCAGAACCTTTTCCGTAGCCCTCAGCCACAAAACCCGGTAAACCCCGAAACCCTAAGCCAGAAAAAGCATCAGTGGTTTTCCTTACATAGATCCGAGTCCTGTGCAAGGCAAGACCAGTATTGGCTGCGGACTCAGCAGGGGTCTATCACCTGGGAGTTGAGGCAAACGGAGAGGTTCGAGTGCTGTCTGAGGTACACCGGGTTTTGTTCGGAGCGCGGAGTTTGCTTGCGTACCATGTGCTGAGAACTTTCAGGGATCTGGATCTCCTACAGCTGGCTAAGTTGGAGCTTCCCCGAAGCAAGCCCGTAGTCCTCTACCTGAAGTTTATCTCCTGTCGAACTGAGTCTCACCAACAACTCGGGCTACGTGACTTGCTCGCGGCTTGCGCATTGCCTCGGAGCCACGACTTGCATTGCAGTCATGTGTTGTCCTCTGTTACTGAAGCTTTTCGTCGTTGAGCATTGTTACATGCTTGGAAGATCCCGACAGGGCTTCACTAAGAGCTTGGCGGTCTTTGGGATGGTGGCAGCCATCTCCGAAGGAATCCCATCATCCGAGTTTGCAGTTCAAACACTTGGCCTTGGTTCCACAAAGTTGACATTGACCGACATTTACGGCCTGAGGCATTCTAGCTGCTAGCTCCCAGAACCCATGTCGATGTTTCAGCTACACAGACTGAGAGAAAGGAACTCAGCAAGCGAGGAAGGGGGGAATGGGGGGCAGGCTAACCCGAGACAACATCATTTGGATTGCTGCCTCCTTGGGTCTCGCGACGCTTTGAGCCTGCTGAGCCACGTGTGTGTGTGTGTGTGTGTGTGTGTGTGTGTGTATGTACCAGCGCTCTTCGAAGCCCACCCCAGACAAAAGGATTTCAGGGCTGGAGTTGGAGCGGTGGAGTGGACAAGTCCCGATGCATCGTCCCAGGTTGCCGCAAGCTGTCGGGCTGGGTGCTAAGATCCTCAACGGAGCTGACACTCATGCTTCGCCACGGGACATATAAGAAAGTGAATGTTAGCATGTCGTAAAAAATATGAACAAATTACACAAAAGAAACAACGCAAATGAGCTACACAAAGAAAAAAAACAAGTTAATCCACGTATGTGCGCATACGTATCCGAAAGCCTAAGGCATACATTTTTGAATGCATACATACATATATATATATATATATATATATAGTGTACTCTCGCTCTAGACATATAAGTATATATGTATGTTAAGTATGTCTGTACTCTGTACGTATGTATATACATACAGCCAAGAGGGAAGACAACAGCCAATCCACCCTTGTGCCGACCAAGTCGATCCGAGCTGGCCCAGTGTGAACCAACTTTCGCAATGTTGAGTATATCCTTCACAGTAACGACACCCATAAGTCACAACAGTCAAACGTTGAGGACAAGGAGGGGCAGGCCAAGCCCAGCAAAATTCAAGACTGAAGCAGATGGCACTCAGTGGTTCAACCACAAGGAGCGTGCAAGTGTTGGATCAGCAAGACTAGCACGCGTGCCTGGCGGGGCGGCAGACGAGAGACGCCTTTGTGCTCCTGTCCTGTAGTACCTATTCCAAAGACCATACTGAATCCTTACGGCCCAAGACCAAGCCGAGGACTGACTGGTCCCAACGTCACGGCCACGCGGCGAAAAGCTGAAGGAGCAAATCCTTCATTATGCACAAGAAAGGACAAACCCAAGATTCCCAACTCTCTAAGGTACTTAAGGAGTTTAAGCCGGATGAAACGGACTTCCGATTCGGGGACGCATGGCTTCGCGATTCCACCCCACCATACCGAAGCGCTCCAGGTTCGAACTTGTACTCTGATCCTGTTTGGGGTGTCACATTCGCTAGGTCGGCTACGCTTCTCCCCTCTGAGCCTCCGAGCATGGTTCCAGTAGCCTTAGAGGAGGAGACTGCTCTGACTTCGTGTGGCGTTACCACAGAGGCTAGGCACTTGCAGGCTTAAGCCTAAACGATGCCAAGCCCTGAACCATACACGGACGGAGATTCCGAAATCACCTTCAGCCCAAAGCTCTGAACCGAAACCTAAACCGCGCCCTCGAAGAACTCCTTCAGCCCCAAGCCATCATAAACCCCCAGCTACTTTGCAGTCGAAGAGCCGAACCCGCGTACGGCCGCAGCTAGGATCAGAAGCGGTTGAACCGCACGGTCTGACTCCTCTAGGGATTCTACTAGAGGCTAGGCATTCTAGGCGTGAAGTCGTCTTGCTATTGGCGTGCCTGGGATGGGGCTTACAAAAATGGATGGAACTCCGAACCTTGGACTTGCTGGCTCTGCGGTGATGCTAAGGTGGATACAGCTTGCTCTGCTTCTCTGGTCGCAACGAACGCTGCGGCACACATGATGGTCAGGCAGATACTTGCCACTGGGGGTTTGGTGCTGCATGTGTTTGGCTGTCGAGTGGGGGCCTGGGTCTTGGCTCTTGCAGACTTGGATTCGTGCAAGACTCGAGCCGCATCAATGTCCTGGTAACGGAATCCTATGTTGTGTCTCAATCCCAAGTCCACCCTCCCATGTACGAAGAACTCAGAGACCGTTTACCCGAAATTCGAAGTCGCAGAGCAGTTCAAGCTTTCACATGCAAGCATATCATGAAGTTGGGAATGAAGGCAGAGACGGAAGCTGATGCCGTTCTGCGTGCCTGTACACGGACTCTGCCTAGGGTCACGTAGTCCAGCACCTTCCCAGAACATGGACGACGCGTGAGGATGGCTATTTGCATGCATCTCCGACCACAAACTACTCACGTCCAAAGTCTCTCCCGTTTGACGACCTCATGTACGTGCCACGATCGGCAGGCGGCACACACGCATCGGAGAGAAGATTGCGCCGCTGAGCGAGGACCGGAAGACTTTGCGAAATCCATTGCACTAAGCTCAGGGGCATTGAGGCGATTTGGGCATCAGCATGTGAGCCTGACGAGCCGACACTTCGCGAGAAAGACTGTTCTGTTCTTGCCTTGCATGAGAGAATGTCAAGCGACGCAAGGCCTGTGAGACCTAATCCCAGAAGGCACACCGCACTTCAGGACAACATGAAGGATCAGGCGCAGCTGAAGTATGCCGTCTGCATGGGCGTCCTGGCCACTAGCCTCAACTAGTAAGGCTGGCCTCAGCCTTCCACCATGGCGCTGTTGATGTTTACGCCAGTTACTGCATTTCGCTGCGTTGCAAGTGTTCGCGGGATGTCTGAGACTGCGAGCTTGAGTCCTGGACCTGCAGAATGGCGGATGAGAAGCCCAGGTGATGCTCCACCCTGCGGGCTGGATTGGCGAGTGTGCGGCGACGATGTTGTCCTACAAAGGGCGCGCGGGGCTTGGCCTCTCTTTGTGGAAGGGGAGCCCTTCAGTATCATGAGCTGGCACAAGAACCTTAAGCCGCTTTGAAGGGCGTAGCAAAGGCAAGAAAACAGAGACGAAAGCTCCAACCACTAGCCAAATCTCCTAGGTGCCTTCACCTTCGACGTCGGCGCAGACGGATTCATTAGGGGAGAGGCTGCGAGATGCCATCACCAGGATCTAAGGTTTGTTTGGCTTCAGGACGTCTGAAGCAGCGAGGCATCAGCAGATAGGGTCAAGGTCCTGCAGTGCTGGGGTGCATGAGATCATGAGTTCATCCTGGCCTGACACCAAAAGTCCCAACGGACGCCCCAACCCCGATCAATGTTAGCGGGACGGGAGGCTCTGGCTTCAGTGTCACGAGTGTCACGAAAACGGCCTCGTCCAGGGCTGCTGTGGAGTGCACCTGGCTGCAGAGAACGATGCCGAGCGGGCGGCCGGAGAGCGGAGCCTGGCGACCCTCGGAGCGACGAAACCGGGATCGTCACATTCACGGTCGCTGTAGCGCTAGGCAGCTAGGGCCCAGGCTGTGTGTATAGGAGGCACACGCTTGCGTCTGTTGGCTTCACGGGCTCAGACCGTGTCAGGTGGATTCTGATACTTCGATGAAGAGTTGCTCATGACGGGGGTTGAGACAGTTGATGACCCACGGGAAGGGTCCTTTGCCTACAGCCCACTGTGTATTTACCAGGATCGTCATGGGCAGCTGCGCCAACCAGGCACCTCGGCAACTGCCTGCAAAGCGAATGTCCTGCTGCCCTGGCACCTGTCATAGTCAAGAGTCCTGACTTCAGCCCAAGAAGATGAATGGGTTCGGACTTGCCGCCGTCCCAATGGATACAGAACCCTTTCAGAACCCGCGATTCTGCGAGGATGGCCGATCTGCGTCACTGACAGCACCGCACGGCCCTTCACAGCAGACGCTCGCTCTGGAATGACATGCTTTCCCATTCTGGCGTCTGTAGCTCACCCTAAGCTTTACCCCAGGGCGCAGGGCCCCAACAGCCTTGGAGATGAAGCTGCCGAAAGCTTAAGGATGTGCATCCGCGCCTCGCTGGCAGAGGCTCGGCTGTCGCCGGGAGAGGCCGGGAAGAGAGGGATTTCCGTCATAACAAAGCTTGACCAGGAGTGTTCACCAAGCTGCAGGAACTCGGGAGTTGTTGGGCCAAGTCCCTGAGCCTCCGTTCTATTCTTGCTGCGTAGGATCGTGGGAGTTCTGCTCAGCTCAGATTCCTGTCTTCCAATTGCTATGACCTTGATGATAGCGGGCTGTGTTGATGCGAAGAACTGTTCCACATCCTGAGCGTGTGAGGCTCACTCGCAAGAGTTGATTGTTGGAGCAAGGGTAGCTTCAACTGCCAACTTGAGATAGTTCTGCCTTCTGCCAGCCTCGTCCGGAAAGCATGATGCATAACTCCTGTAGCCTCCATCGGCCATGGGCCTTGAACCGCGAGCCAGGTCCAAATCGGAGAATGCCACGGCACCGGCACCGCCCTTGGAGATCCCATCGAGATCGGTGCCATGAAGTCGGTGCAGCTCCCCGGGCCTGTTTAAGTGTTTTGGAGGAAGGTTTGATTTGAGCAAGAGATAGTAAGCCGAGTAAGAGCCTCAACAAACTAGGTTTCAGTCGTCCTTGGTTCGAGCTCTGCAGCAAGAGCATTGCCCCAAACGAAGAACGACTGCCGTTGGGGCAGAGCATTGGGAATATGACGAGGGGTACCTTATCAGGCAGCCCCCACATTCAGGATCCCGACATTTGGGCGAGCTGAAATTCCCCTGCTTTTCGGGCTGTAGGGTTTTGGCAATTTCAGCCTTTTGATGGGATTTCCGAGGTCGGGCAAGCGAAGCGACAATCCCTTGCTCCACGCCTCCGCGAAGTCCAACGTCGGCCACGAGGCGCCAAGAAATCAAGCTCGAACAAGATCGAAAACACACTGAAGAAGAGCTTAACGGCTTAACGCCTGAAGTTGATCCTGGGCAGACCTCGGCACCGACACCTGCTTGTCCCTGCACAACGAGTCAACAGCTGAAAGTTGAGGATTCGTTGAAGCCGTGAACACTGTGCAGGAGGCAAACGCTGGCACCTGTGGTTTCATCAAGGCCTCCTGGCGCATGGCACTCCTATCAGACTCCTATCCGGCACAGAGCCGTCCGAAGCGACTAAAGCTGAGGTCGTCATGCTGCTTAACGGCGGAGCCGCCTGGAAGCAATCCCATCACTTCTCAAGCGCCCTCAGAGCATCGCTCCAGTTGTCCCGGAGTCCTTGTCGATACTGCCATGTGACATCGAGCTCCCAATCTCATTCCATGCTTATGAAGCACGCGATGAGAACCTTGTTGGGCGAAGGTCTCGACGCCGAACCCACACCTGACGACCTTGAACCCTCACCTGGATGTCTCGGCATACCCGGTGATGTTTACGAACGCGCCCTGGACTGGATTCAGGGAAGGGTCTGTGTTGCGAGGGAGCAACACGTGCTTCGGTGCTTCGAGTTTTGGGGGACTGTTGACGCAGAAAGGGCATGGGCTTTCTATGCTTGGCTCATGCTGATATCGTCGTATCAAAACTTCGGCCTTGTCAGAGAGCAAGTGGGAGTTGATCGCTAGTCTCCAGCTCGCAGGTCAGGAAATCCACTGCGACACCGTGAACGGGCACTCGCGGTTTCGTCATTAGGGTTTGAGCCGGTGGCCCTTATTCTGCCCAAACCATACTCTCCAGATCGTGGAGAGCTTATGATCCCTAGCCTGGGTTCGGTGGGTAATCGAGCACCAAAGCAGAAGGTGCATCGACCTACTACTTAGGAATACTTCGGACGTAGTACGTACATGTCACATATGAGTAGGTATATATACCGGATCTCCACTATTCTGTGTTGCTTTTACCCCCAAACAGAACCGACTTTCTAAGTCGCATGAATGCTCCAAAGAATTGGTGAGCCAGACCTTCCTCGGAGCCTCCTCTCCTTGCGCAGCGCGTCGCCGGTCCTTCTTGTCACCGTTGACGAGTCGGTGGTTTCGGGCAGTGAAGATTTGTACAGTTGTCTGACTCCCTGAGCTCACTCATACACGCATATGCCGAAGCGCTTGAGCCCAAGTGAAAAGGCCGTTTTCTTAGTTTGGTAGCGGAGCCTTCTCTGCATAAAGCCAAACGATCTGGGGCTACCGAAGGCTCCCTAGAGCCTTGCGCAGCCATAGGCGGCGCTCCTTCTTTCAAACTATAACCAGGACGTCGCCGATTACAAGACTACTGGTTTGGCTGTTCACGTGGAATACGGGCATCGAAGTGCCCAGCAGCCGACAGCAATTCGGAGCTGCAACTGAGGCAGCAGGAGGAAACTCCCACGCCAACTTGCACTACGAGCACTACGAACCCAAGCTCTACGGGAGCCACGCAAGCACTTTCTCCTTCCTTGAGATTTTCGATTATCAGTTTTCCCTGACGAACGAGAGTGCGATCAAGGACTACGTGTACGTTGGAACAGCAGAACACTTCGAGATCTACTACCCGAGCGACCTCGAGACCTACTACCTGAACGACTTCAAGACCTACAACCAGAGTGACATCAAGACCTACTACCCGAACGACCTCAAGACCTACAACAAGAGCGACATCGAGACCTTCTACCCGAGCGACTTCGAGATCTTCTACCAGCACGACCTCAAGATCGTCTACGAGAAGATTGCCTTCACCCTGGTCAAGTTCCTTGTCCACTTCTTCGGCAAGATGGCTGATGCACCCATCTCATCAGGAGGAATTCCCCTTCATGAGTTTCGTCGAGAAGTTCCTCCTGGCTGGGCGCCAGGAATACCAGAGTACCCGCTCCGTTTGTACTTTGAGCGTTTGAAGTTGTGGTACAGAGTTTTCGATGGCAGTGACGAGACGGTCGGCCCCTTGGTAGCAGGCCGACTCCAAGGCAAAGCTCAGCGACTGGGCAAGCAACTGCGGCTTCCACGGCCGGACGGAACTGTCGATGTCGGGAGCGACGCTCTCGTCAGACTCTCGGTAGAGGAAGTCCGAGATCCCATGGACCCGTCTGTTGTGATCCAGCAAGCGATACCAAGTGGGGTGCAAGCACTTTGCAATGCACTCCGAGATGCATTTGGGCTGAGCGACCAGGAGTTAGTCAGCAAGGCCATCGAGGACTTCTTCGAGTTCAAACGAGGAAAGTTGAGCCTGGCCGAGTACAGCATTGAATGGGACTCTCGGCTAGAGGAGGCCACTACAAGAGCGGGGCTGGAGTTGAATGATGTCGGTAAGTTCTACCTGTTCTTCAGGAACTCAGGACTGCCGACAAAGTTCTTGGATGACGTGAAGCTACAACTCCAAGGAGACCTCCGGCGGTTTCAAGAGGCTCGGTCCCTGGCTTTGCGTCTTGTGACTCGCAAGGACGACCTCGGCGAGCTCTACTACCAGGAGGATGAAGCCACGGCCGAGCACGATCAGGCCTGGGATGATATGCACTGGTCCGATGACGGCTGGTCCTGGGTGGAGCCAATGTCGGGCTCTGCAGAGTACTGGATGGATGGACCAGACTACTGGGATGACCTGGAAGTCTGGTATGAGTGTGATGACAGCTGGCAGGAAGCTGACTATGAGGGCTACTATGACGACCATCCAGACTACCACAACGAGGCCGCCGAGGATGTCGCTGGGACCGACGATTCCAGCATCTCGCCAAAAGGCAATGAGAGAGAGCTACCCCGTGAAGGGTAAAGGTGTGGGCTGCTCCATTTGCGGCTCGCGCTGGCACTCCTCCTCGTCGTGCCCAGTTGGAGGGCACAAAGGAAAGGGCGGTTACCGTGGACCGTCCAAAGGCTACGGCAAGGGCTACGGCAAGGGCAAGAAGGGCTACTCCAAGTCCAAGGGCAAAGGGAAGTCAAAGTGGCAGCCGCGGAAGGGCAAAGGAAAGGGCAAGGGCTACTACGGCTACAGCGAGAAAACCCTTGCGCAAAGCTTCACGGCTGCTAGGCCCTCCTGGACTCCAGAGCGGCCCAGCAAGACAGTCCACTTCCGCCTGGACCACGACGAGAAGGATACGGTTCTGAACTTGCGGAACCTTCGGCAAGTCACAGATGGAGTTGACAAGGACGAGAAGACCGAGATCGCAAGCAGCAGTGAAGCAGCACCCAAACGACTGGACTTCACCTTCGCGACCACCATCTACAACACCACCACCACGTACCACAGCGTCCGAGGTGAGAAGCGCAGAGGCCTGTTGGTGGATCCCGGGGCGGCTTCAGGCTTGATAGGAAGTGAAACGCTGCGAGACTTGATGGAAAACTGCCTGGATGCACGCCAAGGTGAAGTGAAATGGTGTCGCGAAAAGTCGAACAGTGTCAGCGGTATATCAGGAATGCCAGAAGACACTTTGGGGGAAGTTCATCTTCCCTTGCGCATGGCCGGCGTAGCCGGCACCTTCTCTGCTGATGTTCTTGGAGGTGAAGGTTCACTGTGCCCAGCCTTGCTTTCGAATCCAGCTTTGAGGAAGCAAAGGGCAGTGGTCTGGTGCGACTACTTTGCCAACGGCGATGGTGTCATGATCGTCCCCGTCATTGGCCACAACAGTGACGGCACCAGCCACCCAGCGGGCTGGCACTACATGAGGTTGCTCCTGACGGATTCCGGTCACTACCTTCTTCCTGTAGATGACCAGCGGGGAGTCTCACAGCACTCGAGGAAGGACGTCGAGAAGCACTTGTTCACCTGGAGCAACGAGATCGGACAAAAGTGGAGCGATGTTCGTCACTGTTTTCTGTTGAAGAAAGACGAGCATCACAGTCGGGAACGTGAGCGGTGTGACACAAAGCAGCAGGCTATGGAAAACCTGGACTCAGCAGACTCGAATCCATTGGAGACTACCCCCTCGACTACCTCTACGGCTGCTTCGGCGGCATCAACCTCAACGGCAGCGAGACCAAGTACCTCGGGAACGACGGCAGACTTCGGAGTTGACGAACCAGGTGATGAAGCTTTTACGATAGCAGGCTCGAATCCGAAGACTACCCCATCTACTACCTCTGGCGTTTTTAATGATGTAGCTGCACCGCAGTCTGGTCCCACAGTTGATGTAGCTGCACCGCAGTCTGGTCCCACCGAAGCAGGAGTCAGTGGCGATACTTCTCACACTGCACTTCCTTGCAAGCCGTTCTTGGATGGTCCGCCAGCAGAACCGGAGCGCTTGCCTGACATTGACAACTGGTCGATCGAAGGCAACTACCTGGTGCGACACCACAAGGTTCCTCGTCGCATCCTTTTCACTCCACAGTGTTCACAAGATTGTCCTGTGGATCCTGCGCTGATCTTGAAGGAACGCGTCACTTACATGACCAAGATCCCCAGACGATTGGGCGAGAGTGTCCTTCAGGATGACTGGCGAAAGACTCGGTGCCCAAACCGAGACATGGAACAGCTATGGACCGGACGCACTGTTTTCAAAGTGCAACGAGCAAAGACACCCGAGGCAGCGCCACCTTCTACCACAGCGAGCGACTCGTCTTTGGATCCGAAAGACTTTCCTTACTACGACGGCGATACCTTTCCGGACCACTGGAACGAGGAGCAGAAGCAGAGGATGCAAGAAAAGTACAAGGCCATTCCCGAGGAGTACTACACAAAGTCGGGTAGAAACCGATCACGCCAAGGAATGTGACTCCATGGCTCAAGGCAGCCAGTGGCAAAGGCCTCCGTTGGCAGTTCTGGGAAATGTGCTCAGGCAGTGGTCGTCTGAGCTTGTTGTTGATGACGGCGTCTATGGTGACTGGATTTCCAGTGGACTACCGCTACGGCTGGGACATAGCACACCCTGAGCACCAAGGCTTGTTGAGGCAGTGCTATCAGGAGTTCAATCCAGCTCACCTCTTCGCCGCGCCAACATGTACTCCGTGGACCACCGCATCTTCGTCAAAGGACCGAGAGCAGCGGATGCAGGAGAGACAGCGTGAACTCCCATCACTCGAGTTCCTCTACGAGACCATGCTCCTACAGCACAATCGCGGCCTGGGCTTCAGCTTGGAGCAGCCGTATGGATCGGCTATGCTTGTGGACAGCCCTATCTCAAGGCTTCGCGATGTTGCTGGTGTTCGAACATGGCGCACAGATCAGTGCATGCTTGGGGCTCGTGACGAAAAGAACTCTCCTGTCCGTAAGTCCACGGCTTTCCTCAGCAACCGGCGATGGCAACAACTCATCAAACGTTGCGACAATCATCGCGGAGTGCCACATGGCGTTCTACAGGGCCAAGTTCGTGGCGTCAATCGCACTGCTATGGCAGCAGTGTATCCCAAACGACTTTGTCAACTACTCGGACAAGATCTCTGGCGCATCCTCCGGAAGGACATGGCAATGTCTGGTAAACCATGGCCACCAGAGCTGTTGTGGACTCACTCGTTGTACTACTCATGCCCGCGATGTCAGCATGGCCGCGCAGCGCCTCCCGGCACAGAACACTCAATGATTCCGGGTCAATGTCGATATGGGCAACCCGGCATGCGACGGGCACGAGCTGTGACTGGTCCCGGTGCAGATCCACCAGCAGCTGGCGATGTTCCGGTGGCCACGGAACCACCTGCTCCTTCCTTGTCAGAGCCGCCCTCTACTGTTGCACCTAAGCGGTCCGACCTCGAGGATGCTACTGGGCCTTTCAAGTTTCTTGCTCGCAACGGCGACTACTCTAGCATCGCTCTTGCTTGTGACCGCAGTACGCAACTCGATCTGGAAAACAAGCTGTTCCTCAAGGCGGCTCTCCTTCAGATGCTTCGCACGTGCATCGACATCTTCAACAAGAACACCTCCGTTGACTACGACCACTGGCTTGAGGACCCGATCTTGCTGCAGGTTTTCCAAGAGATCTTCCAGCAGCATTTCTCCGTCCTCGGCGTCATGTGCTCCCTTCGTCCCTGGCGACGGAAGGTTCCAGATCCCTACTTGAGTTCAGCCTGTGCCCCTCTGCGACTTCTCATCAGTGGCAACATGAAGAGCTGGCATGTTCATGCCATCGAGGACATGCGCCTGATGAGCCATGGCCAGCTCCATGCAGAGGTGGACGAGGCAGACTGGCACTTCCACCTGTTTGGGGTCAAGGAAGGCGACGCTGATGCAGATTTACTTCGTCCTGACCTTGGTGATCCCGATGGTCCTCGTGGTTCTTCATCCAAGGCTGGCAGACCTGCGGCTCCTTTTCCATCGGCTCCGTCCGAAAGAAAGAATGATGGGAGGAGTCCTTCGCAACCTTCTGCCGCTGCTGCGGAACCTCTGCTACCACAACCAGAAGAACCAGCGGCAGACGAAGCAGATGACGGTGAGGACTTTGACGCAGTTCGTCCGGAAGCCGACGGAGATGAAGGAGAGAAGACCCTCAAGCCCCTCTTTGATTTCAAGAAGGTTTTCAAGCGGCTACAGTCTGGCCTCATCGAAAAGGACCCGGTGACGGCCAAGCGTCTCCTACTTGGACTTCACGAGAGGTTCTACCATGCCCCGATCGGCGACTTCAAGAACATGCTCCTGCGATCAGGGCTCGCCTCAGACGTGCTGCCACTGGCAGAGGAGGCGGTCATGTCATGCTCCATCTGTAGGAAGTATGTTCGTCTACCGAATCGCCCACAAGTTCAGATAGGAGCTGGGGCTGGCATCTTCAATGCAAGGGTGCAGATAGACCTCTTCCAATACCGCGAAGTCTGGATCCTCCTGATCATTGACGAGGCCACGAGGTACAAGGCGGCGACATCGATCATGTCCAAGGACTTCCAGGAAGTGACGAGGAAGATGATGGAGTGTTGGATATCCGTGTTTGGTCCGCCAATGCAACTGATCAGTGATCAGGAGCAGAGCATAATGTCCCACGAAGCTGGTCGAGAACTCGAGCGTCTGCAGATTGAGCGGGTGCCCAAGGGCACTACATCCGGAGAGGCAGGCAAGAAGCACACCGGCACTGGATTGGTGGAACGGCACATAGGGCTTCTCGAACTTACAATGAAGAAGGTCGAGGCAGAACTTGACAGACAGGGCATTTCAATTTTGCCTCACGAGTTAGCCCGAGAGTGTGCGATGACGCACAATCTCTCTCTCAATTATAATGGGGCGACCCCTTCGATGGCTGTGTTTGGGGTGCTGCCAAGGCCTTTCTACCAGGAAGATCACCACGGCATTGTGGCCCTCTCAGGCGCGCTGCAGACAGACATCACACCATTCGAACGGGCTCTTCGTATTCGCCAGACAGCCCTGTCCATGGTGCAGACAGCAGTGGCAGAAGACAGGGTGGCGAGAGCCAACCGGAGAAGACCTCATCAACTCAAGTTGGATGAGTTAGTGCCGGGAACTACGATGGTCGACTACTATCGGGAAGTCCATGGTGATGTGGGATGGCGCGGTCCGGCAGAGCTACTCAAAGTGAACCGTGCCGAAGGCAATGCGATCCTGTCATACCAAGGCAGGCCATATTTGGTCTCTTTGAGACATCTGCGTCCCCACCAGGCTGGCGTTTTCGTGACCATGTCCAACGTTCAGGAGAAGGACTTTGACTACCTTCGAGGCTTGGTAGAGCAGGTCTCCCCTTACAAGGTCGTCATCGTTGGCTGGATCGCCGAGAAGAAGGATGACATGCTGACCTGGCGGAAAGCATCGACATCCTCCTTGTCCTTTCATGAGACTTGGTCACACATTGTTTCGGTTGCCAAAGCACTCTCCAATCGGACAGTTGGAGGCGCCATGTTTGGTCAAGGAGTGCGGACACTGCATCCTCCGACCTCGTCGATTGGCGTTCTCATGTTCTGGAAACAAGGAGACAAACAGTTGCAGTGCCACGAGCATAACAACGACCAGCCCATCACCATGAAGAAAATCACGACCGTCGCCATCGATTTGATGTCTTTCGTCTACGTGTTCTACTACGCCTTTCCGTCCTTCGAACCCAACAAGGAACACAGGCCACTTCCTCCGGAAGGATACGAAGACATTCCTATGGATGGCGAGAACGACCTCGATGCCAGCATGATCAGTGGCGACCTCTCGCCCTCTCGAGCAGATGTGACCATGTCACCGACATCAACTACTACGAGCGCAGCGACTCCAGACATGGACGGCGAGGCGCCAGCTACTGAGGGTTCGTCAAAGCGAAAGGGTCCCGACAGTCGAACCGTGGTTCTGGCCCCTGAGTCTAAGAAGAGCAGGCTTGAGGAGCTGTTCTCATTGGTCGGTTCCAATCAGGTCCTCACGAGTGCACAACACAACTTGGTGAACCTCTACTGGGCGATGCACTGGACTCAGGCAGTTCCCCTGGACTACCCATGCATATGGCAATCCTTTGAGAACTCCGTGTACATCGCACAATGGGACAGCTACCTCGGCCGGATGGACAATCTCGACGATGTCGACCGAGTCAGGCCATCTCATGGGCATTTGTTTGTATGGCCGGGTAAGGTGAACTGCGAGCTGTTCGCAGACCTCCAGTCTGGACAAGTCTTCAAGGTTGACGAGTCCACGGACAACATCGACGAGGAGGCATGCTACGACATCTGGAATGAGGTTGAAGAAGCCGATGCTGCGGAAGTCAAACAGTTCGTCGACACCCGCTCCTTTGAGCCTCTTCATCGGAATGCAATGCCTCACGACATCGTCATCGTGGACTCGGTCTGGGTCAGAAAATGGAAGCGCCTACCGGACGGCAATCGCAAAGTAAAGTCACGACTATGCGCCCGAGGGTGTTTCGACCGGCAGAAGGACATGCTCAGCACTCGGAGCACGACAGCAACGCGATTGTCCCAGCGGATACTGGTTTCAACGGCGTCTACTCACGATCTGGAGATCGAGAGCTGGGACATCAGCGGGGCCTTCCTGAAGGGCCTGTCCTTCGAAAAGGTCCGAGAGCTACTGCGTGCTCGAGGAATCCGGACACCGGTACGAGTCGTCGCCATCATAGCTCCCGCCAATGTGTGGCGGCACCTCGGGGCTTTCGACAAGAAGTTTCGCATCGACATCACGAAGGTCCACGAGTACCTGCTGCTGTGCATCAAACCAGTGTACGGTTTGTCTGATGCCCCCTTGGCATGGCAGTTGTGTTTGCACACTCATTTCGAGGAGCAACGTGGCCGACCTTCGCTGATGGATGAGAACTACTTCTACTGGAGGGACGACAAGGACAAGTACTCAGCCGGTGTCACGACTCATGTGGATGACTGCGGGGCTGCCGGAAAGAAGAAGTGGCTCGATGAGCAGTATCAACTTCTGGTGCAGAAGTTCGGAAAGGTCACACGTCAGCGACTGCCCTTCACTCACTGCGGAGTGCTCTACAGTCGCACCCCCGACGGTTACCTCATGTCGCAAGACGACTTCTGCGAGAAGCTCAAGCCCGCGCCCATTGCGGCAGGCCGCAAGGACGAGGACGCTCTCAAACCCGAGGAACTCACGTCCTTCAGGAGCATCCTTGGTGGACTGTTGTGGCTCACGGCCACAAGGCTTGACCTCATTTCGGATGTCTGCTTGCTACAGTCACAGGTGACCAAGGCTAAGATTTCGCACCTCCGGCAAGCCAACAATGTGGTGAAGAGAGCCCAGGCCGAACATGGCCAGCAGCTGGGCCTACATTTCCGGGCACTTCGACCACCACTTCGTCTATGCTGTGTGCATGACTCTTCCGCGGCCGGCAACGTGAGGAACTACGCACAGGAGGGCATCTTGGTTCTGCTCTGCGAGGACAAGCTCGCGAAGATGAACCGCGATGAAGAGCTCATCGTGCCGGACGGGCAGACGCACCTCCTTGGCGGCCGGGCTCACATTTTATGGGCCCACGGCGCAAAAGCAAAGCGCATCAGTTACTCCACGTCCCATGCGGAGACTTTGGCGGCAGTGTCAGGCTTGGAAGCCAGCACTCTGGTGGCAGTCCGGCTGGCCGAGCTGATGCACCTTCCGGGCCGGCCCACGCTCCAGATGCTGATTGCTGCACAGGAGCAAGGCATACCTCGACTACCAGTCGACAGCATGACAGACTGTCGCGACTTCTTCGAACTGGCGAGTGGCGACAAGTCGGTCCCTCAGGACAAGAACCAACGCCTCTACGTGCTAGCCTTTCGAGAAGCTCGCATGTTGGGCCGACTTCGATGGATGATTCTGTGTCCGACAGAGTCTATGACGGCTGATGCTCTGACAAAATCCATGTTGGCACCACCGATGATGAAACTCCTTAGCGCAGGAGTCGTGGATTTCTACAACCAGGGCGAGCACAAGCTCACCATGCGGTCACTACCTCGACTTGCCAACGTCGAGGAGCAGCACTTCGACCTCAGCGACAAGCAGCTGATCAAGGAGGTGGCCACGCTGGCGGCAGCATCATACTGGTCCACGACAAAGACGCGGTTTCTGTGGACTGCGCTGGTGTTTGGCACACTGGTGACAAAGGCCAAGGCCTCTACAACGACCTCATCCACTCCGACATCATCTTCAACGACTTCCTCCTGGGATGAGTGGTCATGGCTGGTGACCATGATTGTCATCATCATCACAGCCGAGCGCGTGGTGACCCAATCCTTTCGGCTCTGGTGGCGTCATCTCTTTCATTCCCACGGCTCCAACACATCCTCTACTACGACGACCACACCCACGAGCATGGATGTGGAACCAGATGAAAACGTCGACATGGACGTGGACGAGTCTCACATCGGGGACTCAGATCTGGTAGCACTACGAGCGGAGCTCGAACGCTACAGAATTTTATGTGAAGACCAATGGAAGAAACTCCATGCCGCTCGCGCCCTTTCAGACAATCGCTGGAACACAATCCAGCATTTGACTCGAGAGCTTGAGGCAGTACGTGCCAGAACAGCTACTCCCAATGAAGTGTTCACGACGATCGCAACAGGCAAGGTCTTCCACAGCAGACGTAATTGTCCCCATATCCGTACCAATAACGGTGTGAAAATCATCAAAGCTTGCAGTGACTGCTGTGGTTGATTGTTGTCAATGTTCAGTCAGGAACGGTGAGCGGAGTGAAGATTTGTACAGTTGTCTGACTCCCTGAGCTCACTCATACACGCATATGCCGAAGCGCTTGAGCCCAAGTGAAAAGGCCGTTTTCTTAGTCGGGCACCTCGCGGCCAAGAGCCCTAGTCAAGGCATTCTACGAAACAACAGAGTCCAATTGCACCCAGCTCCCCGTCGCACAAATCCCAAGAAGCCCTCGCTCGGTGTGACTGCCAAGGAGCTCACCTGCTCATTTCAACGAGAGCCTTGCCTGGCAGTCAGGAGATTGAATGCTTTGCTTTCGACTTTGAATTTTTTGGAGGGTTGAGGCGGCCCCGGGAGGTCCCCTATAAGACTTATTTAAGCCACAAGCCCCCGGAAAAGCCAACAACCCGGAACCAAAACTCCTAAAACCCTAAGCAACCCCGAAACCCGGAAGTCTCGTCCCTCAGTTCTCGGACCGCAGAAGCCCCCCAGATTCCGACCTTGAGGACCAGGGAGCTGCAGGAAATCCCAAACCCCAAGAGCTTAAAATCTTAAAGATCTTATAGCCCTCGAATCCTGAATCTCAAGCCCCAAACATGAAACCGCTGGGTGTAGGGGGCAAGCCCGCCGCGCGCAACCCGCCCCAAGCTCGACCCGCTGTCGCCGAGTCCATGTGCTGCGGCGTGTCTTCGTTTGGCTTCGGGGGTACCAACAGCAGGGCGGACATGCAACTTGACAAATTGACAAGAGAAGTGTTTGGTTTCGGATTTGAGGTGCCCTAAACCCTAAACCCTATGAGCCCTAATTTGGGGAGCCCAGAACAGCCGGAAGAACGGGGAGCGAACAATAAAAAAAGCATCGTTTACTAAGCCATTTTTTTGAACAAGACTGCCTGGAAGCGAGGTGGGCCGATGTGGAGAAGGGGCCCTACAAGGAGTGCTTCTGGGGTACTTGAAGACTCACGGAAAGGATTCTCATGGAGAACCAGCTGAGGAAGGTGCTCTGGAGCCCTGTCTTGGGCTCTGGGTCATCCTGGCGCCTCCTCCTTGAACGGCTGATGGGCCAAGAAGCCTGAAATTGTTAAAGGACGGCACGAAGAAGGACCTCACCCCTGCCGAAGGGGGCAAGTGGATCAAGCCACTGGGCTTCGGTCTAGGTGCTCGCGTCATACAGGAATTGCAGGCTGTCCTGTTGTTTCATTTCCAGAATAGGCTAGGCAGCAGGGAGCGCAGCAAAGTCATGCCACGTTTGGAGCTCTGCTCAGAGCAGTTCCCGTTCCTCGGGTGACCTTGGCCCAGGAAGCTGCTGGACAGCGAGGGCACAGGCCACCCCCTGAGAGGGTTGGATTGGAGGCTGATGGCATTGCCGTCACCTTCGGAGCTTCGAGAGTTGCTTCCGGATTCTCAAAGCCTCGGGTCCCCTTTCAGTGATTCAGGGGCCCTTTCAAGGATCTTATGCCTTTGTCTTAGGGTTTCTGTGTTGCCATCGGTCCCAGCTCCAACTTTCGAGCCTGGCCCAGGCACCCAGCATGAGTCTCTCGGCTGGAACGAAGGAAGGCCCTTAATAGCGGTCAGTCTTGACCCAAGGCTGTTGATGCAGGTGTTCTTACGCTCTGATCTTCGACTGTGACTGTGATGAATTCCTTAGCAGCTGAGGGTGATGGAGCAATTCATCGTGCTTCTCGGCTGGTTTGCTGGGGTCTGCTTTACAAGCCTTGCCAAGCTGTCACCATGAGGTGTAGCAAGGAATGTGACCTCAGGCCACGGTGTTGGATGTATGTTCGTGTTGACCCCTTTCGTTAACTTTGTTGACTGCCCTGCCGCTGTTGGATCGGTTCTGAAGCCCTGAGCCCCGAATTGCCGAACCTTCTTCAAAGCTTCCGCTGAGGCAGCATAAAAAGGGCCACTGATGGCTCTGCAGGGCTGTGGGCGCCGCCCCGCCTTGTGAAAAAGCCAGGATGGAGCTTTTCCAATCCTCAAAGGTCCGGCCGCATCCTTCCTCGTATGCTGCAGCTACTTGTCTAGGGCTAACTTGATGTTCACGGTTTAGGGCTAGGATGTCATGGGGCAGCATCTCACACGTGGATCCTCATCATAACACAATCGTGGACATGCTGATTTAAGTCTTCCGACTTGAATGCAAAAACGCGTTTGATCTGTACAGATGGCAGATCCGGATTAGAGCTCACGACAACTGGAACCACCCCGGGATACCTTCAACCTTGAGCTGATGTCCGGGCTGTCACGGCCAGCAGGGGAGGTCCCAGTTGTCTTCTGTTAGGGATTCGAGCTGGCACTGCTAGACGTGTTCGCTCAAGCCTGCCATGGAGACATCCACAGGCTGTCATCGTGGCTGTCGCTTGCAGTTCTTTCCTGCGCTCCTTTGGAACGGTATCTTACGACCTCTTGCGAACTGAAGTTCTTTGAGCCAGGGCCGTATGCGAGACTGCATGACGACGACAACTGCTTCCAGACTTCCCTGCAAAAGAAAAGATGCGGCTCCCCTGAGCAGTGCCGCCCGATGCTCTGTTTCAGCAAGACTCCCCAATCACCCTAATCGCGCGATATTCTCGTTCTTCTGAGTGGCATCTGTCCTGAGTCCTAATCTGCACGTGAGAATGCCGGAAAGCAATGGTTCGTCCCTTTGGATGGTATGGCTAATTATCTTTCGGCCTCGCAACCCGCAAGATCCAATCGCAAGAGCCCGAAGAAGTTGCGCCCAACTTGGTTGCGAGATGGTTGCCCGAAAAAGTCGGACCTTCGGACCCTCTCCCTCTCTCTCCGGGATTTTTCATCTGAGCCTTTTAGATTCAGACCCTCTCTAGGCCCTGGGCTTCAACGGCTCTGTGACTCCTAGGTTCCATGGGCCCCCAAGCTTTAAGCCCCAAAGCGGCATGGACAGGTGGATGGAATGTGCCCTTGGCATTCTTGGGATGCTTACAACTCCGAAGTTCATTTGGTTGGCAGCCTTCGAACTTCAGGGACGAGGTTTCACTGATGCCAACTTTGCGGAGGTCCTTTTTTTGAGGCATCTGCGCCGAGCATGCTAGACAAAGCTTTGGAGTCTGGGCTGCGTGTGCTTTTTCTGTCGGAGGTACCGCTACCATCGCTGGCTCTGCACTCTGCGCGATGGGGCAGATGTGGGGGCCTCGCACACTCCAGTCTCCACCCCACGCTGACCCGCACAGGAACCATTATGAGTTACAGAAGCTCTTACACACCACCCCCTATGCCACCCCCTTGTATAATGTGTGTCTCATTGGAACCTTGGGCCAGACGTTCTAATGAGAAACTTGCAAAGCCTAGAGCCAGAAAGTTGTGGTTCATGGCTGAGCCAGAATTACAAGGAAAACGTCTGTCCGCGTCAACATCCACGACCCAGCCAGCAATACTTCAGTCCTGAGCTTTTGAGGCAAACCTCTGGGCAGTCGTTTGGGAGAACTCCAAGCCGGCACCCCCGGACGTGTCGAATGTGTGATTGGGGGGGTTCGGCGGTTCGGCGGGGCTTCAGAATTTCCGTGCTTCAGGCAGGATGCTACTGCATGTCCAAGGGGATGGAGCAGACAGGATGCGTGTGTTTGTTTCGACTGTGGCGTTCCTTAGAGTGCCTGGTCGATTTGTCAGGACACTCGACAAAAGTGCCCACAAGCTGCACAAGACTTCGATCCTTAGGTCTCCACTTGTCGTTTGGGATGAGACACGATCGCGAGGCCCCCACCACCAAATTCGTCCCGCGCAGCCCTGCCTCATCGCAACCAGCTGCTACACGAAGCGACACAGGGTGGCCTTGGAATGCCTTGGATGGAAAGTACGAAAGCAGTCTAAGCTGAACTCCAATCTAAGTCTGTCAGCGAGGAAACATGAGAAAACGTCACCAACCATGTGAGGGCGAGGACTAGGTAGCCTTGTTCCCCGCATTCCTAGGCCCGGGCCCTCGGTGAAGGACGGCTGGGCCCGGCAGAACTTCATGGTCGTGGATACGTGCGGCTCCAAGATACCCAGGGCGGAGCCTCTAAGCCTCTAAGCCCATGGCACGAGTCTGCACTCGACCTTATAAAGCTTGCATGCGGTGGTCTTGCACGTCGGAGATCCGGCTTGCGAACTCCTAGAGCCAGACATGAAAGTTGGAGCCAGTTTCACTCTCCGGTTGCCAATCCATCACAGATCCTTCGACTCAATGAAGTGCGCCGACTGGTCGCGCACTCAGCACCAAGAGCTGCGATGCCTTGCTGGGTTGACCTTCGGTCGAGGACTTTCGAGCTCTCCATGGCATTGGATTTGGCCTCCCAGCCTCGAGATCTGATGCATCGGATCTGCACGGGATGTTCCAGTTTTGTCGGTTCTGCCCAGACTTCGAGTCACAGAGAACACTACAAAGGGGCTTCGTAAGAGGATGTTGAACAGATCCAAAACTGCGGTACATCCTCGTGCGGCTGTGGAGGCATAATGAGGCATACATGCACACAGCAGAGGTCTGATGTCTGCACTGCTACAGTACTGCTACGTGCTGGTCATGTGGTGGCCATGAAACTGCTCTTCAGGTCTCTGAGCCAGGAGTTCCCCCTGTATACCATCGCGCATCCCACTCAGTTGGGGTGAAGGTTGTTGAGCTCAGAGTGCTTGCTGTTTCTTCAGAAGTGCCCTTATTATTTCGTTTAGGCAGCCAGGGTTCTCTACTATAACTCTACTAAGGCTAGCCAGAAACGGGGTGCCCTTATCTCTGCTTGCTGCGCGTATGTCTACAGTGCACTTCTCTCCCTGAGGGAAAAAACCCCCCTCCCCTTCGGGAATCCCGGGAGTCGCCAGCGACCTTCGGCCAGGGTCGCCTTGAAAGGGAATGCCGGAACCTCAGTCATTGAAGGGGACTATGTAGGGGACTTGGAGCTGATCGCGAGGGCCTCAGGGCTTCTGGGTTTATGACTCCTAGCAGGTAGGCCACTAGAACACGGTGCTTCAAGAGAGTCAGTTTCGAGTCTGGGGTGCGCAGCCCTCGGATCCAAAGTTTTTGGGGTCTGGTCTGGAACGCGCCAGCGATGACCTTGACTATGAAGTGTATATATGAGATCATATATATATATATATATATATATGCCGAAAAGCCTGTTGGACTTTATGACTCATAGACGCTTCCGAAACGACGGGCAGGTTTAAAGGCTTTGGACTTTGGACCTTCCCAGCCCCCAGATCCCAAGCCTCTGAACTGCACCAGGCCCTTGAGGCTCTTCCCTTCTTGAGTGTTGGCGATGTGGTTCGAGTCTGGGCCCCAGGCTACGCATCGCCCTCGGGGGCTTTGGGAGCCCGTGCCGCGAAGGAAATACCGTGCGCGGAAACTGAGCCACTCAGGTCCACCGTGCACGAATCAGCTCGAAACCGCCGCGCCGGGAGCTCACACTCCTTTCCGGAAGTTTGCAGGTTCTCAATCTTTTAAAGAATCCTTAATCCGAAACTCTAATCGTGGTACTTATACGTAGAAGTCCGTCTTTCGAAATGCTCATGACTCGAGCGTAAATGGCCTCGAAGCTTATTGCCAAAGTCTGGAGACGCCAGTCGAAACCACTGTAGCCAGTACCCTGAACCCTGCTCCCCCTCGGCAGGGTGTGCTCCTCACGTTGCAGTTGCTGCTGTGGTGCTAGCTCGATGCGTAGAGTGCAGAAGATGCTCCACCCAACCCCCGTATTCAACTCGGTTTTGTCTGGGCAGCTCTGACTTGCACAGCAGCTGGCAGCCTTCAAAGATGACGTCGACGTTGTGATTCTTCGAAGATCCAAGAGGTTTGGTTTTGTGGATTGCAGAAGAGGCCCTAAGTATGCAGTTCTTTGCACCTTGACTGAGGCTACATCAACATTCGGCAGCAATCGCCGGGGCCTCTGTCGAGACGAGCGCGTGAGACGGTGCTGGATCGCGAGAGCCTGGAATTGCAACTGGCGCCTTTGGGTGTGTACGAGCGCCCCGGGCTGTTCAGGCTTCGGTGTCTGCTTATGTGAGGGGACTTGGTGATAAGCAGGTGTGTCATTCGGATAGGCCCAGGTACAACTAAGTACATTGAAAGCCGAGACAAGAGGTCTCCTGTTGAAACCTTCAATCCTGTAAAGCCCTTATTTAGCGCCTTACTCTAGAACCCGAAAAAGCCTTCTACACCCAGATCGGTGCCTTCGGGGCGGACCCTCAAAATCTTAGGATGTCCTCCGTCATCACGTTCCCCTGCCCCGCGACGTCCGTGGACACCGAGGCCGTAGTCCCCGAACTCCTTAGACTTTAGAGTCTCAGTCGTTTAGGTCGAGGGCTTTGCGGATCGCCGGTTTATCGTAAAGGAAGGATGTATAGGGATCTCGAATTACGGGTTTTTCGGCTCTGCAGCTCCAGAGGTGCTTGTGCGCTCTCTCTGGTGTCTTGACACGAATTGGCAATTCGTCTTCTGAGCTGAGACTTTCTGCAAATGATCTGTTTCTCCGCAGGCCCAGGGCCCCATGCAGAGCCGCCATCCCGGCGCACTCTTGAGACTTCTACGCTTCTACTCCTTTTACATGCCATGGTTTCGTAAGCGGTTGTGTAGCGCTGGGCTTTCAGCTTGTGGGTTTATGCTTTTGCCGAGGCGGTCAAGACCTCCTCGCTGTCTTGAGCTTCAGATGTTGTGAAGAAGGGCTACGGCTAAGGTGGTTGGCACCGGAGATGTCAAAGCTATCCCACTGTCGGGCAGATGTTTGGGGGTGGTCGTTTTCTGCTGACCTTTGCCTCTCCAGGTCTTGTGCAGAACCCTGTCAAGCTTCTGCAGCGGTAAATCCGAAACCAGATCCGCTAGTGTTTCAATGTTACAGCCTACATATAGACAGTGGACAGGTTGCCTGAGGCTCCATGCACGCCTTACACAAATTTCATAACCACCAGAAAGCCTTGTATCCGAAGCATGGACGTCAGTCTCGAAGGATGCTTAGAGTTCTGGGTCATCGGGTTCAGCCTGAAGCTTGGGAAGTCCGAAATTGAAGCTAGGAGGGCGCCGACGACTAGTTCATGCTTTGCAGGCGTTCGGGTTTGGCACTCCTGCCCTGGAGCTACATACCCGGGCCCGCAACCCTTGACCACTCAAAGCTCCACGTGAAACCACGAAGAATTGAAGCCGAAAACGCCGGGGACAAGCCCAAGCCAGTTCCATGGCAGGTGCAATCTCCGGTCAGAGCCTCGATGTGCGCACAAGAGTCCTACAAGCAAGCAGAGTTTTGAGCTTTCGAGGACCCATCGGAGGTGAGAAGCACACGGTCGTGGAATCCGACTTTGCCCGTGCACGCTCCTTGCAGGACACGTGGGCGGGAACTGTCAGCCCGAATTTGTGTACTCGCAGATTCGTACCGGATTCAAATCAGAAGTTGGATTCCAGCAGAGTTTGATTTAGTATCCTGGCATCTGATCGGCCCGTGATTGAAATAACCTGACAGGAAGCTTCGGCACGAAAGCATGCTAGGGCTGCTAGGGTTTGCTGTGCTGAGCAGGCGTGGATCCAGGGACGCCTCAAGCACGAAACTATGTCTGGGCCGGGCTCTTTGTGCTGATGTGCGTATGCTCTCCCTCTTGTGCCTCGGGTAAACCCTGTTCAGGCTTCGCGTTCAGCCTAGTGATGCCGTGTCTTACAAGCATCTGATGCAAAGCTGAAGCCTGACATGTCACGCTTCAATTTAGAGAAAGATGGGGGGAGTGCAAAGCTTCCGAGTTTCAGGAGGCTCGGGACACTGATAATTCTGTCAGTGAGGTTTGTGTAGGAAGTTTAGGAGTCTAGGTGCAGCTGTCAGTTTTCGAGGCCTCCGGGCATATGGGCTTGGAAGGATCGAGGGGGTCGTGCAGCAAGGGGACAGGAGTACTCAGGCAGTGACATGGCAATGAAGCATCAGTTCCCTTTTCTTTATCGGTCACGGGCCCTCGTGGTTCCAATTAACTTGAACCAGAAGAGTAAAAAGCCGGCATCTGGCAACACGCTTCCGGAATCTTCTGCCCACAAGACGGACGAAAGGTACCTTGTCACGGCGCGTGAGCTTCTGGGCAGAGGAGGGCAGCGAGACCTCGTGGTCCAGGTTGGCTCAGGATTAAAGGGCCCAGAGAGCTTGAGGGTTGTTGTTCGAGAAGCTCGGGGGCCAGGGACCCCACCAAAGCTGGGCCTGACAGTGCAGAGGGTTCGTGGCCGAATTCAGAACCCCTTTGCGAGCCATGGGCTAAGGGCTGAGGCCAAAGACTCCCAGCGAGCAGCAGGTGCTGGAGGTGGACGCTCATACGCGGCAGTTGCTGGTCAGCGATGGTTCCACGGACAGCCTCCGCGTGGAAACCCGGAAGAACTGACGCACGAGAAGATGGTTTCTTGGGAATGTAGCGGCTGTGGGCATAGCAACCTCTTCGATCAGGAATTGAGTTGTTGTATCGAGCTCGGGATTTCCGAGTCGGTCACTGCACCTGGCTGCAAGCACGTTCCAGTGCGGCTGCCCGGAGGCTTCCACGTTCGCCATGGGTGTTAGAAGCAGTTTAGCTTCGATAGGAGGACGGCTGCAATCGGCCCCCGAAATCCTGCTTGCAGAAGCACAGGTTGGTACTTTCTAATGTCCACGAAGCCCTGAACCGGTGAATGATTCCTCCACCTTTTGCCGAGTCGCAGCACCTGACCCCCCAACCTTGCAGCCGGGGAAGCCCTGCGATGTCCGCTTCCCTGCACTCCTCGACCACCACACAATTCCATGATGGGGGCGTTCGGAGACGCGAGCTTCTACTGCGAATCAAATCTCCCCGAACCATAGCCTGGCCCCCAACGAGGCGTTGACGCCGGGGCCTAACTTTGCCGAAGGCTTGCTTGCGGGATTTTGGCTTTGGCCTCTCGGAAAGCGTGGGTCTTCGGGAGTCTTGAGTCTTGTCCGTGGCCAGGGACTCCGGAAGTGCTCACACTGGCAGAGTTGCGACTTCGAGCTTTCCTGAAGTCAAGTTTTCTTCCAGGGGACGGGGCAGGGTGTGGGTACTCGACATCAGCGCCTGAAAGGGCTGAAACAAGCTTTCATGCACATATGTTTGTATGTGTTTATGTTGTGCTCGAGTTATTTCACGTTATGCTTTGTGTTGCTATGATATGCTGTATATGTATATGTATGTTTTTTACGCATGTATGCAGGCATGCATGTGTGCATGTATTTACGCCTGTCTGTCTTCTGATCCTTCTGAGGCCTCACAGCCCCAGGCTTCAGCGGCCTGGCTCTTCCCGCAGGCATCTCCAGAGTTTGGTATCTGAGTTTGGCAGTTTTGGGGTTCTTCCGCGTGAGCAGGTTTCGGTTGCGCTTGCGAGCTAATCAGGCGGTTGGAAATCGGACTTTCAGCAGTTCAAAGTTGAGGCCCTGGAGTGCACCAAGACTTTACCGCTCATTCCAGCTTGTTCCAATCCATCGTGACGGTAGAGGTTCAGGCCCCTGTAAGATGCAGCCCGGGAAGACTACTAGTGGGTTTCTCTTTAAAAAATAGCTCTGAACTCGATTTACGTGTGTGTGTGTGTGCAGGTGTGTGTGGGTGTGTGTGTTTGTGTGTCTGTGTGTCTGTAACGCTGTTGATCCATGCATCCTGCGCTGTGTGCGGCTGAAGTCGTCCAATCCTGTGCTCGAAGTCTCGTTAAGGCTTGTACTTCTAGAAAGGTCACGAGCCAACATCGTTGAGTGCTGTCCCGCTGCGACAGATCCGGGCACACACCTGGGTGCGTCTACAAGGAGCGTC
The DNA here is from genome assembly GCA_905221635.1 of Symbiodinium sp. CCMP2456. Taxonomy (NCBI): domain Eukaryota; class Dinophyceae; order Suessiales; family Symbiodiniaceae; genus Symbiodinium; species Symbiodinium sp. CCMP2456. The sequence goes on from CAJNDV010035741.1 coordinate 39,950, forward strand.
CCGAGCAGATGACGGTGCGGCAGCCAGAGGGTCGGGTAGGGCAGGGACACTCTGGCTCTGGCCTTGGGGCTCTGCGAGGCTTCTGGCGCCAATTGAGTTTCGGATGAAGGCTGAGATCTAGGTGCTTATAAGGTGGCAGATGGGCGTCTCCGAGCCGAACCCCAGACAAACTTAAGAGCTGGAGCCCGCATCCCAAACCCCGACGGATCTGGATATGGTAGGTAGCTTCGGCTTTTGTACAGCATCGTAGCCTGTGCGAGCCACTAACTTCTTCAAGACCTTAGTTTCACCAAGTCTAGGCGACGGAGCTGGACATGTGCCCGCCTCAGATTGGCTAGAGGCAACCTGAAAGAAATATGAAGGTGCCTCAGACCTGCCCATCGTCAGAGATCTGGGATTTCGGAGGTGCATCAAGAGTTTGCCTTGCTTGGGGTGGTGGTCAACGTTCCTCTTGCTGAAGTTCTGCCTGTTCTCGGGCGATGCTGAATGGCGCGTCGTTGTCCTCTGCAGTCTCGAGGTCCACCTCGTCGTCTCTGCTGTCCGGACCTCAGACCCCGCCGGCTTTCGCAACGCTGCTGGGTGACTCGTGAGAGTTTTGATGTGGGGGCAGGATTGCCACTAGCACGGTAATTGCTAACGTGTGTGCATGTTTTTGGTGACACACGCTTGGAAGGCATGCACAAAGCAACTCGTAATGATAGATCGGGAAGATGCGCTTCTGAACAAGGGCAAGCCCACAGGAAATGTGACAGGTATAGAGAAAGCTACATGCTTGAATCTGCTGCGCCAGCCGGACTTTGCAAGGCCAAGTTCCAGATTCTCTTACGATCTGTCTTCAGTAGTCGCCATGTTTGCGCTGCTGCCCTTGGGGGCGATGCTTGTTGGAGCCGCCTCTGCTGTCAATGTTGGTGGCAAGGGCAAGAGCGCGTTTCTCATCGTGGATGTGCAGGATTGCTTCTTGCCCAATGGTTCCCTGGGAGTCAGCGGCTCTGACAAGATTTTGGAGTAGATCCAGCAGATCTACGACGACAAAGCATGTCTCTTCGACTTGGTTGTGAGGTCCCAGGACTTTCATCCGCCAGGACACATCTCCTTCGCAAGCGTCCATGGTGGTCTCCCTCCCTTTGCTGACCTGACCTTAGGAAAGGGTGAGTTGCCCATCACGTGTGTGGAGGCCGCAGACGGGAACATCCAGGATGCTTCTTGCTGCCCCAGCTACTTCCTGAACCCCTCGGAGTTCAACTGCTCAGAGGTTCTTTGCCCCGGAGACGGCAACGGCTTCATGTACAACGCCAGCGACAGCATCATCACAGGGAATCCGGCATGCACCATCTGCAATGCAACTCCAGCGCAATGCTTCAACACAACACAGCGGATGTGGCCGGATCACTGTGAGTTTGACGGGGACAGCGACCTGGAGTTGGACATACCATCGGAGCTAGTCCAGAAAGGAAGCAACAAGTTCGTGGACGCCTACAGTGCCTTTGCGGACAACACCAACAACTTGCAGACGCCCCTGGATGACATACTCCAGGGGAAGGGGATCGAGACGCTTTTCATCGCCGGCATCGCCACGGATGTCGTTGTGGACTACACGGTCCGCGATGCCGTCACGCGCGGATACAAGGCAATCATGTCATGGGTTTCCGACGTCCACGATCTTTCACCCACTACTTGTAAGTGGATCTCAAGCCCCCCAGCCCCAACACCCACATGCAGCGCGAGAGCCTTGACCCTGACACCTTAGACGGCCACTCAAAGGAAGGCAGGGAGGAAGCCTGGAAGCCCATTCAAGCCGCCTAAGCACTGCCGATCGTGAGGTCGTAGTGGTGGGCGATGCGACAGCTGGCATCTCTCCCCAAACGGAGGCAGCTGCCTTGGAGGCACACGGCGGGCCGGGCAGGATGCCGGTGCCGCTTCAAGGGCCTTGAAAAGAGCTCAGGGTCGGGTTGATGTCTGGAAGACAGGGGCAAAGTGACGCTGATCGCTAAAAGGTAAACTTCTCCGGGTTGCTACGGGTAAGCGCGGAAAGCGTTAGAGTTTCTGAACTTTGGCTTGCTCTTCAAAGACACTCGTGGTAGAACACCCGCAGATTCATCTCACCAACGAAGATGTGCCCTCGAGAAGGCCATTGAACCGCCAGTGGAAGATTCCCGTCGCCTTGAGGCATTTGCCGGGCTCGACGGCGTGCAGGTGGTGAACACCACGGACGTCATGGATTTTTAATGCAGCAAGAAGCTTGCCTCCTTTTCACTTTTCCTTTTCGGGGTGCTTCTGACAGTAGGCTCCAGAAAGTTGGACTAGGGATTTGGGATAATTTAGGCTGACTTTGCCTTTCCTTCTGTGGTCTGGTCTGGTTTATCATTGGAGCCTTTGGGATCAAGACCTTCCGTGCTCTACACCTGCGACTGCTGAGGAAATGGTTGTCCTGGAAACCGTTCCGGCGCTTTTTCCCGCGCTTTCGCCGGAACAGTTATTATTATGGGCAGAGCCAGGGAACGGTGGCTGCCGTTGGCACGGACGCCGAGCCGGCACGCCATGAGTCGGAAAGCGATGCTGTGCACTTCATGCAGGAAGTCAAGGGCCACCAGGACCTGTAGACTGCATCGTTGAGCTGGGTCTTTGCATTAGCGCGAAGAACATTTTGCTCCTTCTTCCTGATTGAGGTAAAATCCCATCAGGAAGGCCTGATTGAGGGAACATTCCCTTCAACACTGCCGCTGCAGCACATCGGCTTTCTTTATCTGACTGAGGTACAACTCCCGTCAGGAAGGCCACTGCAGCTTACGTAAGTTTGCGTGCTCGGCTTTCTGCATACCAGACAATGCTCTGAGTTTGCAAGAAGGTTCCGTAGCAAGTCGTCCGCAATGCAGCACCATGGAAAGTGTGCACAGTGTATGGCGTGCAACAAAGCATGGGCATGGCCTCCCCTGAGCAAGGATGGGTTGGCCCTTTCGAAGCTCTGCTCAGCTGACATCACATCCCTGGCCAGGCTGCCGTCACGCGCGTGCCGGAGTGGTGTATGGACGTGGAGACCCGGAGGAACGTGTTTTTCAAGTCGAACGCATCGTAAACTCGGACATGTCACTTTAGTTTCAGCATACTGACTAGGTGGCGTTGCCTGCACATGAGACATGCGCGCATGTGTGTGTGTGTGTAAATACAGGTTTTATATGTAGATATACATATAATACATATTATATATATATGTATATATATATATATATGTATATATATATATACATATGTATATCTCTGTGTGTTTATATGTATACAATCATAGATGTATACCCAGCAACAAAACGAATCATAGTTCTTCCCGTCACGACCCTGAGATCTGACACGAGTTATTACGGGATACTGCAACCGGCATCTTGGCGATTTGGAGATCTCCTAGCTGTGAGCACTTGCGCTTTTCTAAGCAGGCCACACACCCAAAGTCCCCCCGTAGATCTGCCTACAGGAAGCAGATGGAGCAGAGAGCCGAGACCGAGAAGCCTCCGGAAGCAGCGGAACTTCCACGGAGTCCGGTCTCGCCGGCACAGGCCGAAGCCCCGGCCAGCCTGCGTAAAGAGCCCTTCGAAAGATGTCCGCTGGGTCAACGTGTCGCAAAGGAGCCAGCTGCGACAGCGGCCGCAGCCGCACCTGAGGAGGCCGGAGACTCGAACTTCAAAACGGCCCTGGAAGCCTTGTCTTGGAGGCCGTGGAAGTTTCAATGCCTTCGGCATCTGTGCTGCCTGCCGCGGGCTCCACGGCCTCGACCGCAGCCACAGCACCGGCGCCTGCGGCACCTTTGCCACAGCTCTCGCCCGCCGCAGCGTCGCCTCGCCAAAGCCCCGGAAGACTCGACAAACTCCCTTTCATCGTCTGTTGTACGGGTACATGGCGCTTTGGGGTTCGGGTTTTTTCTTTGAGTTCTTCGGGGCACCTTGCGTTGATCAGCCAATGCTTCTATGACATGCGTGTCGGGAGTCTTGAGAAGCTTGAAGGCCCCATGCATCAAGGCCCCATCAGAGCAAGTGGGTAGCTCACATCTTGCATCGTGTGCCCTGCTCCAAGCTTGTGGAAATCACGGCAGGCTTTTTGAGTCTTGAGGCTCGAGGGTGAGGTCGGAATCAGAAGAAGCTTGGCGCTTTGAACATACCGATGTCGGGATGATGGAATTTAAGAGGACCTAAGGATCAAGTTTAGGGATTCGCAAAACCATGACCAGGCAACACAAAGGCACGCGGGCGGACATCCACGGCGAGTGCTGAGGCCACCTGCAGGGATACAGAAGAAGAAGCCTGCGGCAGCACCTTGTATCAAGCCAGCGCGCAGTTCGAGCGCCGCAGCTGCTGTGCACAGCACGTTAGCCAAGCTTACGTACTTGTAGCAGGAAAGCCAATTAATGTGTGGCCTTGTTCTCATGCTGCCTGGACCGATTGTCCTTTGTGTCTTCGTCGCCGTAGAGGCTTTGAGTAAGTTGGTCAGGCACCACGAGAGAGTCGAGGTAGCCTGGGCCTCATGGGCCCTATACGGCTCTGAGGGTTGGTGCCGCTTTGCTCTGGTGCATTCGGAAGACTGTAGGTATAGCCCCATTTCGTTGTAACTACTTATTTACTGTTGCCTCTGTCATGTCTACTAGTTTTGCATATCATCATTGTTTGCGTTCTTATTGCCTTATGAAACGGGCCTGAGACATTGGGCCGTTGCCTTGATCTGTCCCGAGGCGAAGTTCATGGGCCGTGGTTTGGTCTGTTCGGAGCTTCATTCACTCATTCATGAAGCACCCAGTGCTAAGTACTTGTAGTTACACTTGTACGTACGACCCAGCCAGAGCCAGTTGATGTATGGCTGGCATAGGCACAGTTGCGATGACGTGTGAGTGCATAAAGCCTGCAAGTGAGACTGTGGCATGGGGGCCTCGGGGTGTCGCAGCCCGGAAAACTCACATGCGGACCCCTTGCGCCCGCAGTCCCACAAAGTGCACCGAGGTGGTGACACCACAGAGCTGGACGAAGAAGAGGATGGGCAGAAGCTGGGGTTGGCCATACAGTGCCATCGGTTTTGTCCAGCTTCGTCGAGTCAGGTAACTACACAGAGGCCGACTCGCATGCACAAAGCCACAGTAATCTCTGCAACAAGTCTTGCATGCACCTGCATACGCCGACGAAGACTTCAACTCATATTTTTCCTGGCCGTGTTGCGGGCCGTTGTTGGTAAGATTGCACGGAAGAGGGGTGAAGGGGGGGGGGGGTTTGGGAGGTTTCTGGCGAAACGGTAGAGTAAGGTAGGTAAGGACTAAGGAAGGCATGCATCGCCCAGGGCTGGTGTTCAGATGGCCTTGCCGACCTTCTGCGTCGCAACAGATATCTGCGCTTTTGAGAGATCTATCTCGGCAACGACATAGTTCAACGCATCACTGTTTGTGCTCAGGGCACTTCGACGAGGGGAATTGTGTGGACTCTGCACCCACGCGCCCCAGCACCACCAGGTAAACCCTAAAGCCCCGACATCCTGAGAAGCCCATGTTGTAAACTCAATCCTAAGCCCCAAACCTGAAATCCT
>CAJNDV010035741.1:45906-68436 GCA_905221635.1 Symbiodinium sp. CCMP2456
TGTAGTTGTTGTTGTTGTTGCTGTTGTTGTTGTTGTTGTTGTTGTTGTTGTTGTTGTTGTTATTGTTGTTATTGTTGTTATTGTTGTTGTTGTTGTTGTTGTTGTTGTTGTTGTTGTTTGTTGTTTGTTTGTTTGTTTGTTTGTTTGTTTGTTTGTTTATTCGTTTGTTTGTTTGTTTGTTTCTTTGGTTGGTTGGTTGGTTGGTTGGTTGGTTGGTTGGTTGGTTGGTTGGTTGTTGTTTGTTTGTTTGTTTGTTTGTTTGTTTGTTTGTTTGTTTGTTTGTTTGTTTGGTTGTTGTTGTTGTTGTTGTTGTTGTTGTTGTTGTTGCTGCTGCTGTTGTTGTTGTTGTGGTGTGGCTGTTGGGATTAAGGGTTTCACAAAAGGTTTCTCGGACCTGGGCGTCCTGGCTGCACAGCGATGCTTTGGCACGAAGCTTGACCTCACACAGACCTTTGACATCAATTCAGAAAGTTACTTCAATCCGTTCACAAGAGTTGACTTGCAGCAACTGAGTTGTGCTGAGCCATTGCTAGCCGACTAGTCGACCATTGAAGCAGAGAGGCCAAGAACGCACCTTACAGTGATGCTGCCAACTAACTGATGCTGTGTGGATGTGGACCATAGCACTCTTTCATTCTAGCACAACGAAAGCCCAACAAGCTCATCCATGTTCGACGCCCAGAACCCGGGCTTGGAAGACCGACTACGCCACGCCAACGATGCAGCCGCGGGCTCGGACGGAGAAGAGGGCGCAGTTGTAGTTTTGCCACGTTTTTTGGGTTAGGCCTTGTTCCGTCGACTTTAGACCTTTGGCTTTTGCGCCATGCTCCATAACTATGGCCCCTGAGTCAGCCCTGTACACTAAACTTGACTCTACAAGCCCGTTTGGATCTTAAGCCCTAACCTGATGACTTTGTGATGTCGCCATAAATTGATCTTCTCCACCTTTGGAAATTGCCGTGCCGAGGTGGAGAGCAACTTCCGGGAGATGGCGGCAACTTATGCCTGCTTCCCGGCACTCGATGCGTCTGGCAGGGGCAAAAATAGGTTTGGGTTTGGGGTCTTGGGGTTTGAGGGCTTTGTAACTTGTTTTCAGATGTTTCAGACTGGGGGTTAGGTTTTGGGGTGTGTTGAAGGAGGGCTTGCGGTAGGAATCGTGGAAGGCCCGACACAGAGCCCCAATAGCAGGGCATTGTGGCTTGAATACCGGCGGAGTTGTGACTTGCGGACTTGCCACGTGTCCCTGACCCCTTGATCGTGCAGTCCCTCGGCAGGCCCAGATGAAGTCGCTCATGAGCGAAACAGAAGCAGACTGGGAGAGGCACCGCGACGCGGGGCGTTTGCGGATCTTGGCTTTGCTGCTCTGTCGCTGGGATCTTGTCCAGTTCGTGCTAGGTATTCCAAGCCGCTGGCGGAATCGCCCCGGCCTTACTTCCGGCGAGCGTTGAGAAAAGCCTGTCCATCAGATGCAGGGCATAGTTTTTTAAATTAGGTTTTGTCTTTTGTCTTGGAAGATGGTGAGGGGGGGTTGGAGCGGGGTGGGGGTGGGGGTACTGCGAGGGGCGGTGGGACTTGAGGTGGCAGTAGGGGTGGTGAGCTCTTAGGCAAAAGCAGGCAATGCGACGACACTATGGGTCTTCACTGACGCCGCCCCCGGCAGGGGTCGGCGGATACAGGCGGAAAACCGAACTGTAGCCTACACAAAAAACCTGTATGAAAACAGCATAACAACATATACTAAAACAAAAAGTATGATACATTTCAACCATTATAACAAGAAAAAGTATACTTGTGTAATCAGTGTTGTTGTCATGAAGTACGATGTATATATCTATATATATATATATATATAGGTACCTACACAAGTACTTATATCTATATAGATATAGATATATACAGACTTACATATATATATATATATATAAATATATATATATATATATGTGGATATACGGAGCTGTCCTGTCTTTTTCAGCAAATTCTTGAGTTTTCATTGCGCCATGCTTCGGGAATAAAGGTCAGATCTATCGGAGACAAGCGTGCGATTTATTACAGAGATGGGCATGAATTATCAAGAACGTGCGTGGGAATTCTCACTCACATGTGCAGGTTTTGGGTTTCGGGTTTCAGGGTTTTAGGGTTTTAGGTTTTGGGTATAGGGGTCTGAAAAATCCTTTCCATGTGCCTGAACAACACGCTCTCCCTGACCTGATAATACCGACCTTTTTCCGTTAAATCCAGCGCAAGTGCTTGATCACGGCGTTCCAATATCGATGTAAATGAATAACGAAATATAAGTAAATATATCCAGAAAAGCACATATATGGGTTGCCTATAGAAGTAAGAAGGTTGATGAAGCTGTCCTAACACAATATAACAGATATTAGACCACACACACATATATATATATATATATATATATATATATATGAGATAGGACAACAAATTATAACAGAGTCCAGAGTATGATACAAAAAAATGCAATATCACAGAACATAACATAACATAATACAATAAACCGCAACAATGGAGAACAAAAACATAACATGATATCAAAAGATATAGTATGTTGAAATATGACATAATCTGGTATTTTGGCTGATGGGACAGTATAAATGCACTCCAATTGCCTGGGCGCTGCCCCCCAGCTATGAGGGCCTCCTCCTTTCATAAAAAGGCAAGCAAAAACACAGGTAAACGACAGATCTACACCCTGAGTTATCGTCTGTTCGTTCAGTCTTCAAGTCGGCATCCGACCCACGTTTAGTCCGTCTGTTCGTGGGCATATGGAGCAATTGAAGGGCCTTCGAAACTGTCCCAAATTCAAGATGTGAGGCCTTGATCCGTGTGCACAGTGGCCTTGCATGAGTCCGTTGATTAGTTGCCAAACCTGCAACGTCAAATCTTTGCTCTCTCGGAGTTTCTGACTCGATCTGAGTCGGCTTGGCGGTCTGGAGGGTTTCAGGGAGTGACCAAGTCGGCAACCAAGAGCAGGTGCACCGGCGTTCGCAAGGAGCTCGTGCACCTTGCTCACACCAGCTGGGGCCTCGGGAACTTGTCTTCGCTCTTCGGCTTGTTGTGGGATTCCCTAGAGGTATCAGGTAAAAGCTCTTGAAGAAACAAATTGTCCAGGGTGTTGGGCTTTCAACATTGTCGATCTGCGACGTGTTGATGACCGTGGAAGTTGTCTTCTTCAGTCGCTGCTAAAACTGACTCCTGAAGAAGCTGGCCCGTCATGTGCGTTGGCTTGGCGAGTTGAATTCCTGCATCCAAGGTCCGCAGTGCTTGGATGCGCAGGACCATACCTCAAAACTTGCAGCGAAGATGACCTTCCCCACATACATCAATCGCATAGACAGAGCCTCGCAAGTTGCCAAAGGACCGCGTGCTGCCCCGGCTCTTCAAGCCGGGCCCTCGAAAAGCTGTAGTGCTGTGTTTCCACCAGTTTACCTCCTTCAGCCAATGTCAGGAAGCGGGCGAAGACTGGCGACTCTGCCGATATCGAGGGCTGCCAGTGGCTTAGTCATTAGTACATCGGCAAGAGACAGGGAGAGACCGAGAGGGAGACCCTGTCCACTCAATATCATGATGGGACCGGGTTCACTGGATGCCCGGGTCCGCGAAAATGAGATTCCTGCCCCAAGGAAGAAGGACCAGGGGGAGAGAGGAATGAGCTGGACAGAGACATGACACTTTCTACAACAATCGGGGCGCCAGGAAGGATGTGAATTGTGAGGCTGGTTGCAAAGAGTCCAAGAATCCGAGGTGCCAGAGGCGATCTGCCTTTTGCCATGGTGCCGGGCGCTAGGAGATCAGGCTCCTTTGGGGTCTTGCACGGTTTCAGGGCCCCGGCATCTGCATCTGGTGTGCAAATCCTAGCCGGGGTTCCGTTTGCATCGGAGTTTGATGGCAGAGCCGAGGCCTTCGGCCTGCCAATGCATCGCAGGGAACGAGGCTCGGGTGTGGGTGCGGCTGGGAGGCTCTCTCCTTTCCTTTGTGGCCTTCGTGGTTTCCGAAGAGAAGCAACCCTTATGGAAAATGATCCTTGAGGTAAGGACTCCTCCCTCTCAGAATGAAAGAAAAACCGAAGTTTGAGAGATCCTTGCGTCGGGCTGGAATATCCCTTAGTGCTCAATGAGTTTCACATTTAATCGCATTCGTATTGGTGTAGTCTTGCTGCTGCTGCTGCTGCCGCCGCTACCACTACCACTGCCACGACCACGACGGCGACCACGACTGCGACTGCGACTGCGACTGCTACCTCTGCTACTGCTTACTACTGCTACTACTACTACTACTACTACTACTACTACTGCTACCACTACCACTACTACTACTACTACTACTACTACCACCACTACTACTACTACTACTACTACTACTACGACTACCAGTAGTACTACCACTACTACCACTACTACTACTACTACTACAACAACTACTACTACTACTACTACTACTACTACTACTAGTACGACGACGACGACTACTACGACGACGACGACTACTACTACGACTACCACTACGGCGACCACCACCACCACCACGACCACGACGACGACGACGGACGACGACGACGACCCCGACGACGCTGCCGCTGCTGCTGCTGCTGCTGCTGCTGCTGCCACTGCCACTGCCACTCCCACAGCCACTGCTACAGCTACTGCTACTAATGCGACTACTAGAACTTGTGGTGGCGGTGGGTGGCGGCGGTGGTGGTGGTGGTTCTGGTGATAACTATCGTCGTTGTTAGCCTTGCGTATAGCTATGCTGAAGGGGATGATGCTGAAGAAGAAGATGATGATGAGGACAACTAGCTGCGAAGAATCGCTGATTGACCTTAACTTGCGCTAAACTCTGAATAAACCCTAGGCCCTAGATACTGCAACCCCAAAATAGATACCTACGCCTGGCGAGGCGGCGGGGTGCAAAGACACGAAGGCTGGCTCAGAAGTGCGGGGGGCTTTGGGCTTCTTAGGGCTTTGGGCTTAGGGGTACAGGGTTGGGTTTTGGGGTTGAGGGCTTTGAGGTTGTGTGAATTAAGGGCTTTAAAGGATGAGGGTCCCGGGAGTCCCGAGTCGCGCATGGACAGCTCTTTCAACGTACGTAAGTGGCTGTTCCATCTGCATGAGCCACCGCATAGCGTATTCATCCGAAGTCTTGGCATCTCATTATGCATGGCTTCCAAAATGTGGAGAGGAAGGCCAGACCACTGAACGGGGGTCGTGGCCGCGCTATGCAATCCTTCCTTTGCAGTCTGTAGATGCGCACAGAGTCCTTGGCGGCTCCAAAGCTTCGAACTTTGGGGAAATGCCTGTGTCCACTGACTTTCGAGTCTGCACTCGTGACCCAGGGCCGCAAAGCTACAAATAGATCCGGAGAGCAAGAATCTGTCTAAGTGGTCGCGGAGCTACATCCAAAAGCCTCATTTGTCAAATGCCCAGAACCCTGATGCCCCAAAGCGCAAGAGGCCCCAGCTGACTGCGAGAGGCCTCCACGAACCCCTACAAACACCAATCCGCAGAGGCAGCCGCAGATACTCCCTTTTGTTGGAAACCACTGCCACCGTGCCCTAGATTGTAGATCCAAGAATACCCTCAAGACCCAAACTCCCACAACCCCGACCAAAAGCCCTTGTCTGCGGCGATGAAAGCCCGGAAGGTAGACACCGACCACATCCTCCGCTGCCGGCATCTGAGAAGAAGGTCACACCTGCATGGGCCCGTAAGCAGAGCCCAAAACCCTCAACTTTCCTAAACCCCCGCTAGCCCTTCTTGCCAGGATCCTGCCGGCCTTGCACCTGGAGCAGCTCTTTCAGGCAGGGCAGGGGCTCCGACGTTTTCTTTTTGTTGGGTTGGGTTGGGCGCTTTTGGGTTTTTTGGGGTCTTTGAGATGTGAGACGCACACATGTTCCGGTGGTGGACTTTCAGCCTGGGGCCTGTCGCTCAGACTTGGTTCCCGGTTCTGCTGCAATCCAAAGGCCTCAGGAAACAAACAGTGCACCTTGAAGCTGCCTCCGCGGTTTTTAAAAGGCTGTTTCGTGGGTTTGGCGTCTGCCTGGCAAGTCGTGTGCCTTGTCTTGTGTTGCTCAAGAAAGTATTTGCAAGCACGGCCAGATAAGGCTTGTGGCATCGTTACGATGTCCATGGCGAAGAAGATGTCAGGATGCCGTCCATCGGTCGTTAAACTCAAACTCTCGAAACGAGTACTGCTAGCACCGGGACCAGTGTACTGTCCTGACAGGAGGATGGAGACTGCAATGTGTCGGAATCGGCTTCTTTCAACAAGGCAGGCGGCTCTCTCGCCAGGTCTGGACTTGGCCTTGTGGGTCGTGCATGTTGCAAGTGCTTGAGGCAACAAGAACGCATGCTCATACGTACAGGTACGTCTCGACGCCAGCTTCAACTACAGTTCCCAACCAATACCACCCGAAAGTCTTACGCCACCAGAAATCCCTGTTCTCCCCAGCTTCAACTTGCGCAAGCTCCGCCAGTCCCTCCTTCCGTCGGAAATGCCGGGCGAATTCAAGCTTGCTGGGGCCTCGTTGTGAGGTTTGCAGACTATTTGCATCCTATCGAACTGGTTGTGGAAGGGTAGCTCGGGTATCTCCAGTTTGTTTATGCTGGTACTCGTAGCTACATTAAGATAGCGTCGGCGGGAAATGCCACTTCCTCTTCCACACACTCCTAGAGCCCGAGCCTTCGGCTCAGATTCGCTCCGAGCTGACGCCCGGCTTGCTGATGGCGTCCCGGCTTTCGCAGTTTGGACCGGCTTCGAAGGGTTGTAGCGGTTTTTGGCAGCGTTTCTGTGGTTTCCTGCTGGGTGTTCCTGCTAACTGACGCCAACTGATGAGGGTTTCTCTGTTCCCGCTTCCGGCCCTGGCTCTGATGGGTTCTTCAGGCTTGCACTCCGAAGCCGCTGCAGCGGCCCTCGGCAACCTCCCGCCGACGCGCGATCAACTTCCTGTGAGAGCTCGTTAACGATCTTCACATGTGTCGCACGTAGCGGCGGCTTACTTGCAATTCTCGCTTCGGACATCACTGAGCAGAGTATGAGCAGGAAGACATGGGAACAATGAGCCGTCGCAAAGTGAAAAGCATTTGAGCTCTGCTCTTGGTTGGCTTCCACCTGGCGCCCTCTAGTCAAGTACACATGGCAGCGCTTGCCATGGTCTCACCACTGACCCCTGCTGCGGACCGTCAAGTGTGGGCGAAAGTTGCGCTGGCGTTGATTCGAGCCTGCGCCCAAAATTATCATGCCAAGGACTCGGCTTCACTGCCGTCCTCTTCTTGAGCTGCTTTGCAGGGTTGATGTTGAAGTTCAAGAACCCAGCACGCTTCATGGGCCGAGAGCCAGAGGATGCCACTTTACCCACCGATCAAGCCATGATTCAGGAGCCGAAGCATTCATCACAGCCCAATTTACAATATCTTAAACCCACTATCACGCAGGGCCCGCCTTTTGAGTGCTGACTGCCCAAGATCTGCTCGAAATCAACCCTCCAATGCCCCTATGCTCGTGACTGCACAGGTGGCAGAGTTTGTCTTCTCCATGTGGCTCGGCCACAACCGAGCAAATCCTACGCTAGGCACCCAGCTGGGCCTCAAGGTCTTTCCGCGAAGCCCACAGCCCTAAACCCAACAGTATCAACTCCAACCCTTAGCGCTGACCCCAACTCCGAAAACCCTAAGCCTAAGACCTAAGTCCGCATGCTCTGCCCAGGCCCTGCGTCCTGTACCAGCTCGGTGCGTCCTGGGGGCCGGCTCGGGCCTGGATCCGGGTTGAAGGTCTCGGGCTTCACGTTTTTTTTTGTCGGTTTTGGGCCGAAAGGTTTGAGGGTTCGGAATTCAGGAGGCAGGGTTTTTTTGGGGATGTAATAGTTACTCTAATCGGGTTCAAGATGTCCGGGCAGCCTTCGCAGAACTGGGGGCTGTTGACGTTTCTTTACGCGCTCAGGCCCTGGCTCGTGGCCAGATCTGGCGACTGGTGACTCCAGTGATGCGCCGGGCTCATGAAATCCCCAGACTGGACTTGGAAAGGGAAGTTCTCTTCTCTCTTTGGAGCCGGTAGAAGCTCCCGGCTGTGACGCAGGCTCCATGCGAACTTGACCCATCTCCTCTTCAATGCTGCATCCTTGGAGGGTCTGGGGAGGCTTGGGTCGGCTTGGGGTGCGAAGCTCTTTCGAGGATCTTCGCCACCGACATGATACTTTCAGGCTGCTTGTGGCACCTTAACAGTCTCGCCTTAACAGAACATCCTCTTGAGTGCAAAGATGAACATGTTGGGCTCTACCCAGCAGCAGCCGAAAGCCAAACCGTCCTCGCCTCTGAGGTATTCTTCCAGCTCCGAATGGGCTTCGGCATGGAGAGGCCTTCACTTGGAGAAAGCCTCAAACTTGCAGGTCAACTTCCCGCTTCAGACAACTATTGCCTCCATGCACGGAGGAGCATCCCGCTGAGCTTCCTTGAACTCCCAATGTCCTTGGAGTCTCAAAACGCCTCGATCACTACAGACAGACCCCATTCGAGACCCCGGCAGGCAGTTTGGGCGAGAGAAGATGATGATGATTTATTTCGCGCAGCCGGCTCAGCCTGAAAGCTTCGGCGAGCTTTTAATGATCTTAAAAGATAGAAACTCAGAGGCAAGCACCTGTCTGTGGAGTAAACGGGTGTTGGTCTCAGGAGGCGGAAGTCTTCGGACCCTCTCTGGAATGCTGCCGCGAATCCACGTGACTCCGATCCCCTCCCATACACGTGGTTTCACTTCCGCATCCGTTACCCTTCATCTGTCCAGCAAGAAAAAAATCGCGATGCTTGAGATTGCCCTGGAGGAACTCCAATGTCGTGGTGTTGAAAACGCCCGAAGCTGCCGCAGTGCAGCAGGACAGAAACGCAAACCATGTGGCCTCAAAGCGGAGTATTAGACTCTTTGAATGATCCTGGGTCTGAGTAAGACAGCTTGGTTTTTCGGGGCGACAAGTACCTGATTTTGGTCCAACTCAGCAAGTGCTGAAACCTTCTGCGAGTTGGGTCCAACTGATGAAATTGGTTAGAGCCAGCATGGGCTGGAGCTGCAGGTGTGGCCTTTTCGGCAACCTGATGTCCGTGGCAGTGGACCCCTACAAGCTCGCGGTGCCTGTGCTGAGAGCATGGGGCTTTCGGAAGGTTGAGAAGCCAGCAAGTCGCCCCTTGTCTAAAGGTCGGAGCCTCCACCGCCGGGCCGGCGGCCTCAGAAAAGGGTCTGCGCTTCTGAACGATTGGGGCTCTTAACGGGTTGCCAGGAGCACAGTGATGATGGACTGTGAAAAGGACAAGCTTGCAAACGATCGCACCAACCCCACATGTTTGTTCCACAGTTTCCATACTTGCACTGCGCACAGCTTTAGTCCGCGGTCAAACCCTGAGATTTTGCTGAGTCTGTTGTGCCGCCAAAGCCCGCGAAGCGTCCAGGAAACAAGCAAAGCTTTGGACGCAAGGTTTGATCGTCAGATCCGTATTGAGACGTCATCGTGAGGCTGCTTCTGTGCAGGCTTCACCGGGTACAAATCTGATCACCGCAACAGCTTCGACCAACTCACCCCCCAAACGTCTGAAACCCTAAGCTTGACGAATTAAGACTCTCTAGCCCTAAGGCCAATGACAATGACCCCTAAACGGGAACCGTGTGAGTTGTCGTTTCGATGTCCAGCCTTTCAGGTTCGGGCTGATCGGTGTCTGGCTCGTGGGGGCCTTGGCGGAGTTTCCCAGCAAGACTGCACGACAAGAGCCCAGGAGAGTCAAATCAAGAGGGAACAAGCGCCGCCTGCTACCAGTAAATCTAGTATCCAGCCTTTTCTCCTCATGTTTCCCGACCGGCCATCACGATACGTGCCCAGCAAACCCTCAGCCGTGAGCCCGAAGCCTCCAACACCCACCATGGATCCCTCAAAAACCCTCAGAACCCCAAACCCGGACCTCTGTAAGACCCACAGAGCCTCTCCCAAGGCCGAGATCCTCCTGTCCTGGGAGATCTTGGGGCCAGCGCGGGAGCGAACGGTGATCTGGAGCCGCTGACTGGGGGAAGCCACAGGGCTTTGGGCGTCTAGTTTTTGGGGGCTTGAGGGATTCTTTTGTGTTTTTTGTCATGCGAAGAAGGTTTGAGGGTTCAGGTTGGACTTCCATGTTTACAAAGGTGTTGGGGCTGCACCGTGGGTTTTCAGACTGTATATGTCAAAGGAAGCTCTGAAGCTTTCTGAGCAGCTGTTCTGCGCTGGGCGTGCCTGGCGATCCAACAGCTTTCTGTTACAGGGAATGCCAAGAGACCTGCGAGTGGGCAGACGGTGCAATTGAATTCAAGGATCTGTCAACAGAGCACGGTACATCCAGAGGTATGGGCGCATGCATTTCGACCTCGAGCCTCAGGTCTCGTGCAATAAACAGAAGCCACTACAGAACATCACCGCTGCCAGGAGCTCACCACGTTTATTGCAAAACTATCGCACTAGCCGCAATCTTCGCTGCACTGTGTACGCGTGCTTGAGCCATCCGGCAAGTAATTTCATGAGTTCCGCGGAAACAGCCAAGCCTGGAGTGCAGCCCCTATCCACCCAAAGCCCTAAAGCTCCCGACACATACCTCACAACTTGGACCAGGATCGTTTTCATGATGATCTCGGTGACCACGATGTCGTCCATGACGCCGAACATGGACATCTTTGGGCGTGGGACTCACTGTCTAGACACGACTTGGGGAGTGAAGTCGGGCCCAATTCACCCATGAGCTGCAGATCGCCTCACACCAACTGGCTGCAATGACAGCTACCTTCGGCGTAAACTCTCCGATCAACAATCGGCAATCAGTTTTTCGGTTCGACAGTTCGTGCAATCGACACGGCTCCGCACGCCCGTTCCTTTACCATGAATTGAACCTGCAAGTGTGACATTCCAAACCCATCCCGGCAACATCGAACCACTGATGAAGACCTTTTCCGCTCTAGGCATTTGGGCGGAGCTTTGGGTGGATTCCTGCTGTGAGGCCCTCAGGTGTGGGCAGAGCTGCAAGATGCGCTTCTGCACAGGAGCTTCATGAGCCAGAAGCACGCAGCCCCAAGCCACACATCACCAGCGTCAGCCGGCGCCACTACGCTCCCGACTTCAGGTCCATTGCCATCAGCGACATGAAGGAAGAGGACCGTCCAGAGTGGTACGACCAGGCCCACTGACATCCTAGGCCTTCTGCATATTTCAGGTCCTACGGAGTAATTCGACCGTGACTTCAAACGAATCGTCAAGATCCCGACACTCCGGTGCGATGCAGGTCCGTGGTGCGGCCGTGCTTGGCCTGATCATGTGCCTGGGCTTGGCTTGGTGTTCGAAGGTCGGAGCTTTTGTGGTGAAGGCTGAATATGAGTGTCTCCAGGGACGTTCCTCGCATCTCGATCAAGTTTTTCTGTAGCAAATCGGTAACAAAGCTATCGTGTGGGCCGTACAATGCAGCAGCTCGGCACCGTAACATTCGGACATGAAGGAAGAGGTCTGATGATCTCTGTCTACAACTTTCACTTGCAGAAGAAAAGCTGCGCTGAGCCCATGAGGTGCATGGGCATGGGCTTCACCAAGGCGCGCTGCTGTGCATAGAACCCCAGTCCCTCGATCCAGGAATGATCAACCCGTGATGATCACTGCAGAGAGGTAAGGGTAAGCCTCTTTGCCCCAACAGTCCATGAGGCCTTCATGGTCAACCCCACCGACCCGATTCCCGACTGCCGTGAACCCAGTGTGCAATTGCATCGGGCGCCAGCCCGAAACCCCATTACGGCCTGTTAGGTACCATTCTCAAAGATTCCTACCCTAAGTATGAAACCCATCGCAGCTCTAAGTGCTACCCCTCCCCCTTGTGCACGCAAGGACTAGACGACTTCTCCCTTTTTTCAGACCTCTGGCTAAGGTCTTAGATGTACAGGGGCTTTTGAATGATAGTCATCGCATGTTGATAAGCTCAGTAACAAAAAGAGCAGCTATCCAGCAGCAATGACAGCAACCCAGAATATCATGTAATCATGGTAGCACTCGTAATCCAAACAGAGGTAGTACTAGTATTCATGGTCGTAATCGTAATCGTCGTCGTGATTCTCATCGCTTAGTCGTCCATGGTGCTCATCTCTGAGGCCAGATCTTCAAGGCCCTCAGCGATGCGCTGAAGGCAGCAACCGCGAGCCATGGACACATGGCTTGAGAGAGGCCGGATCCGGTTTCTTCCCGTTCCGTTACACTCTCGCGAACCCCAAGCCCGGAGACCCCTGTCCTGTGGATGAGGATCGGTCTGTCAAGTTCGACAGGAAAGGGTTCTTCCCGACGTTGAGGGCTGGACTTGATCGTTGAATTAGTGAGAAGTGCTAGCCAGCCTTGCTCGACCGTAAGAAAGAGCGGGTTCAGGAAGTTGAAGCGAAGTTGCAGCATGGTGTCTTTTACCCCACTCTGCCAGGTGCCAGCAGGCCGAAGACAAAGGCTGCATGCCTCTGCGGGATGTGGCCCCCGGGCAAGTGAAATCAATCGGTGTAGCGTGAGCCCAACGTTCCATAGGAAAGTCGGACAGTTTGTATACAGTATGCTGCAGCTACGTAAGCCAATTAAGTACAGATCCGTTTATGTGTAACCTTTTCGGCTTCCTATTTCGACTTCGCTTCTGGGTTCTCGACTTGACTGTTGTGTGGCAACGATTCCTGCATGCCGACCAAGCCCACTGCTTCAGTCTCTCACACACTTGTACTGTAGCTAGGTCAGAAAAGAAAGCCATAAGGCAGCGCCGGAACATCTTTGGGTTCATGCCGGCACCGCCGCTCGAAGTGTGGCGCGAAAATAAGCTGCACACTTGTCGGGCAGAGCAGTCCCCGAACCCTCGGCGTCCGGGGCGAGGGTTGGGGAGGGTAGCCATGGTCAGAAGACATTCCAAGGATAGGTGCTTAGGGCCTTGGGCGCCTGCATTAGCGTGTAGGATTTGCTTTCGCGGGTTTGATGTGCGGCATGGGGCAGCATCTTGATCTGGACCGCCTCATAAGGAGCCGTTCCTTTCAGTTTCCTCTGAGAGGCGCGCCTTTCCCCTCCGAATCTGTCTTGATCATGCTCTTGGAAATCATGCCTTGACTTCCTTTGCTGTCCCTGCTTGCCCCACCTCAAGAGTCGCATTGCGAGCAGCTGCACGTATCCTGCAAAGACGTGGAAAAGAAAGGCAAGCTCCAGGCTGCACTTTCGCAGTTTCATGAGATTAGGTTTTCCAGTTTTGCAGAAGTTGGTTTCGGTCGCTGCGCTCGCGCATGACACCACAGAGTCAGCATCTTCTGGAGATAACGGGCCCCAACACTCAGACCCTAAGTTGTAGAAGCCTTATCAAAGGACGGCTTTCCATTGGCTGAGTGCCAGGGCATTGGGGCTCGGTTCCCGTCCCATTCTGCAACAGAAAGAAAGCCAGAGCCCACTTGCAATTCTCCTGAGTCCCACGACAGCGCCGCTAATGCTGCGTGCTTTCCCAAACAAGGTCCACCTGCGCAGGCCGTTGAAACAAGTTACCTGATCTCGCCGGCATTGAGGAGTGAACGAGACCTAACAGCCTCAGTTGTTCACCCTATTATTGAAGCGACTTGTTGTAGCTGTACGGCTCCACAAGAAATCGTCCGCTGATGGCATGATTCTCCCGCGAGTGCTTATATCCCTTTGGTTTCTGACTTCAGCCAAGACGCTGAATTCAGGCTATTTCGAGCTGTGTTCTACAAGACTGCCATCGCCATCGATTTCAGGTCGCACTCAAAAGGAGAAGGCGAGGAGGAACAGCTCAAGTGGACATTCTTGTGATCGTGGCATCGGCACCATCGTGTGGCATCCGGACGGTTTTCTTCCGAAACAAAAAACCTGCAAAAGTCAGATGTCTTGGCTTCGTACCTAAGCCCTGCACCCCTGCATTCAATGCAGGACGGATCTTCTTTCTGCTGCCCGGCAGCCGCCGCATGGTGTGGTGGCTGTGCCGCACCGACCGCAGACGGCGCTGCTTGTGGCGAGTGCCTAGGTGGCTGGACTCTGAGCCCGGTCACATGTAGAAAGCCCTTTTTTTTTTTTTTGGAATTCTGACTGCTAATTCTTCTCTAAGCTCTGGGTGTGCGCGGTGATGGTTGCAGCCCAGGGAGGATGGGCATTGCACAGCCTGCATGGACTATCTCGGCTGGCGCGACGAGCACGGTAGGAATTGCTTTGCTGCCTCAAAGGGCCCCGACGGCTGCAGCTCAGACCGCCCTTGGGCTCAGAGTTTCATCACTGCTGAAACGGCTCGCAACAACACCTGAGTTTCCCATCCAAATTGGAATTCCTCGTCCAGGTTTCCACGGTGCTTCTGCCAGAACCGCTTGTTGCGGCTGTGGTGGTGGTCTGCGAGCCGCGACTCCCTTTCGATACTATGCCGTGCCCGGTCTCTAAATCGGATTGCCGAGTCTTGAGCTGCTTAGTGCCGTAGTCGCTACCTCAAAATCCTTGGATAGATGCATTGCCGCTGGTGGTCAGCCTGAGATTGCGGCTTGTAGTACTACTACACAGCATGTCCGTAGCTCATCATGTGCGCAAGCGTTGACATTCTCTCTCTCCCTCTCACCCGGTCAAGGATTCTAGATTGACTTTGAGGCATTCACATTTGCTAAGGCAGAGAGGTTTAAGAACGCCAGGAGCCGCTGCTGATTGGGCAGAGCGCTGTGATTGGCCACCCACTTCCACGAACGGCGTCGCACTACTCGGTTGACGCGGACTGCAAGCTGCTAGAGTTCAACCTGACTATCAACGGCACAACAGGTGCCACATACTGCAAGCCTTAGGAAACAAGTAATGAAGATAGCCAAAAGCTTTCGGCAGACATAAGCTGCGACCAGGACACCTCCCTGCATCCTATCTTTGTTGGGCATTCCACTTGTCTTCTGAGGGCAGCTTCAGCTCCAACATGGGTGCGACTCCGTTGGCTGTGGCCGAGCCATGGATGACTTCCAGGTAACCTGTATTGTGACAGCTCATCAAGGTGGGGGGTTCGGCGTTTTGAACGAGCTGTCTTTTCCAACTTTCAGTTGGTAGTGGCTGAGGCATGTCGAACGATTCCTTGTGGTGCTGCGTCTGCTAGCGGGTGTCCAAATGTGTTGTATTTGTAGTGAGCTCGTTGTGCTGTTCTTTGGGGATGTTCTGCTCTTAGCACCAAGTTGTTCCTAAAACCATGCACAATACCAGAAGGCACCGTTGTCCGGAAGAAGTTTGTCGGAGCAAGAACCCCGAATGATCAGGCGACTTGGAGGCGTCAGCACAGCTTCACATCCTTGCTTCTAACTTCATGGTCTACGAGAGCTCCGCCCTCGATGAGTCGTGCTTGACAGTGTGCATTGCTTCCGAGCGTTCCGTAGAGCCCGGCAAAATCCGCATAAAGGTTTGGCCCTCGTCGTGGCCGGCGGCAAGAAGAGCTTTCCCGCTCGCTTCCATCGTTCAGCGGCTCCGGGAGGCCGGGGAGAGGCCGTGTGCGTCCCTTCAGGGCCCCGCTGAGGACAAAAAGGATTTCTGGCCTCCTGAGGCCTGGCTCTCGCGTGCCTTCCGACTCCAGAGCGAGCACCATGGCAGCTGGAAGCCGACGGGTCCTTGACCGTCGATGCTTCGCGGAGATCCAGAACAGGACAGCCCCCAGATTTTCCTGGTGCTTCTGCCATGCTGTTTGGACGCGCGCGAGGGTAGCGACGTAGACTGAAGAAGAGCCCAGAAACCGCCACTGTCGACAGGGCTCACCAACCTCACCTTGCCATGGCTCTCATCGGCGCCGGGGGGCCTTTGCCAGGCGTTTCCGGGAACAATGGGTGTGTTGAGACGATGGGATTTGGGGCTTTGAGGTTTGTGGCAGGTTGGGGCTGTCTTGTGGTTTGGGGTTTGGGTCATGGGGCGAGTTCAGTATGTACTGTTCAGTCGGCTTTCCTCGTGCCTTCTTCAGGTCCGGAATGCCTCCAACCAGACATTCAGCGTGCTGGTCCTTCTGCCAGAGACATGGGCCAAGATTGAATATCCACATGACACTCTGCAGCTCGGTTGCTGCTGAAAACATCGCTGCCAAGCGCCCGATGTCTGACTTCAATTAACGCTCTGAACCCGCAAACCCATCCATCCCCTAAACTTCCATATCATTTACCCTTAACTCCTAGACCCCTAGACTTTGAGCCCTACAGTCCCAAATTCCCAAACCCCAGAATCCCTGAACCCCCAAACCAGGTATGTGACGCCCGGCACCAGCTTCGGGCCGGCCCTAAACCCAAGCAGCGGGGGCGAGGGCCACGTAGCACCAACCCGCTTTTCAGCTCACTGCGAAGCGAAGTGGCCGGGATTGAAGACGAAATCGGGGGTTCAAGGTTTCGGGACCCCCCTACAATTGCAGACCCTCATTCCCGAAATCCCAATACAATTGCAGATTCGGGATGTTCGGAGTTTAGGGTCTAGGTTGTGTGGTTCTTCTTATTCAAGAGCTCCAGCCTTCTCAGCCGCCAGTGCGGTCTGTCCCAAGGACAGTGGCCATTGAAGTTGTTTTCGACGAGCTGACAGGCGTAGCATCCGCTGCTGGATTCACGCTGTTTCATCTGAATGTGCAGACGGGGGCATTGAAGTTGGCCCCAGAGGAAAGAGTCTCAAAACTCTTGGATGGAGTGCAATCGAAGTCTCACCGAGGGCGTCTGGAGCTGTCCTGCAAGATCTTTGGACTCTTCGAATGGCAAGTCGGGGTGCCTGTGCCGCCTATTCTTGCGACCCTGGACGTGTTGGTGCAGGATTCAACCTGCTGGCAAGATACGCAAATTCCCGAGGCACATGTGGTGCAGACTCTCAGCGGTATTTCAGAAGGAGACTGCCGTGGAGCTTGCCGCTCGGATGTGCGATGCGGGGCCTACAACTGGCAGTCAAAGAAATGTAATTTCCTTGCTCCGTGCGGCCCGAATCCCGCAGCCAGGAGTGCCAACGAGAAGACTTTTCAATAGTTGTTTCGATAAGGGCGACGTCCATTTCTGAACGAACATCTATACCATAAACTTACCGGGTTCGTGGCCGCAAAGTCCTTGCCGCAAGGTTGCGGACTGCCAGCTCTTCACGGCGTACGTGAAGATCACGAACTGTAGCGCTGAGCACACGTGCCTGAACCTAACCGGCTCGAAGCCAGTTGCCCAGTGAAAGTTGGGCAGAGCTGTCGCTTTTTCCACGCCCGTTGCCCGTGCGAATAGAGGTTTCAGAGCTGATAGAAGCTTCTGTTTGTCTGTTGCTTCCAACTTGAGCCAAGAAAAGTGTCCAGGTATGGCTCTACAGTGGCCTCTTCTGTCCCATCGCCTTCGAGAGGGCCGTGGTCGCTTCGGCAGGCTCCGGGCCAAAGCTTATTTGGAAACCCCGAACCTTGAGGGCGTGAAGGCTTTCGGGGTCCAACCCTGGCCGTAGTTGCTTCAGGATGGGTCTTCCGGAAGAGTGTGGCAACGCCGCAAGATGTGTTCTATTTGGCTCCCGAGACGAGCGAAGCCGCCAAGTGCGACGGTGGGCTTCTGTTGATCAGGAACCTTGGGATGCCACATGAGAACAGCTTTATGCGTTTGCTGCAGATAAGATCCCATGGCGACCCATAAGAGGAGCAACAGAACCTGGGATTTCGAGAATACAAGCTCCAAGTACATCGAGCTCTTTGGCGAGCACGTTGCTTGCCTCACGGCAGATGTTCCACACGGCGTCGTGCAGGCCACCTTTGACAAAGGCAGGCAGGACTTGAAGATCAAGAACGAGCAGACCTTCATCGGCAAAGGCAGCCTGGTAAGAAAGAGAGTAACGGATGCGAGAGATGGCCGAGGGATAGGCTGGGGGCCACACGTCCTTAGTTTTCGTAGCCGAGGCCTGCAGCTGACTTTGAAGCCGCAGGCGTGCCAGGCTCCGGTCCTGTCGCCAGAGATGTCAGAAGCGCTGATGGTCGACGATCCGAGCACCACCACGGAGACGCGGCCCTAAGCTCGCACCACTCGAAAAGCTTCCTCTTTACGTGTCTACACATCTTGTTGTTGTAGGCCAAGCCTAAGCCCGAAAAGCTGGAGGCATCGAACACAGCTCTAATTCCCGCCGTCAGGGCAGGGGTTCCCAAGATTGGGGATGTGTAAGACACGGGGCTGAGCAGGACATGGACTATACTCTCCATGCTTGCGACTGCTTTCCCCAGAGCTGGACGGGCGACCCGGTGACTCCCAAGAGCGCTGGCCAGCTGCCGCCGGGCAGTGACAACGTGCCTGGGCCATTCATCGCTTGCGCGGACGGGCGCTTCCCTTCTGTGGTTGCAAGTAAGGTCCTGATTCGCAAGACATATGTCGTATCACTTCAAAACGGTGATGGATGTAGTTAAACCGGCCTTGTCAAGGAGTACGTGCCGTTGGCCATTGACATTGCCAGAGGCTCGCTGGTTTGTGAGCAGGAGTCCTTGCTGGCGTTGCGCCTTGGGCTGAACAAGCCTTAAGACTTGGCTCCTGCAGGTTTTTTCTGTTTTCTCAGCCTGCCTGGGGTGCCTCCCGCAGGTACATGCTCGATGCAACGCGCCAGGAGGAATGTCACCATGCCTGCCAGCTAAACACCAGCTGCCGATTCTTCTGGGTCGGCTCAGCTGCTGCAGTTTCACAGTGTCGGCTCTACACAGCTTGTCAGACTTTGCTCACCGAGGTGCGTGCTTAGAAAGCCAGACCCCAAAGAAGCTGCTCGCAACACCCATGCAGGCAGGTGCCAGTGGCACTCTGGCAGCTCGATCATGGGAGAAAGTCTGCCGCCGTGCGGACCCAGAGAAGCACCTTTGTCGAAGTTGAAGGGCATGCATGGCCAGTATACCAAACGCTAGGCCCCAAAGCGGTGGTGAAAAACCTGCAGACTTCAATCAAATTGAAGAGCTCTCAGGTGCTGGGCCAGCTTTCGGCGGGGCTTCCTGTTCGCCAGGACAAGCACGTTTGGTCCTGGCGATTGTGCTCACCAGGCTCTGTACTGATAAGTTTTAGAGGTTGATTTGGGAGTATGCGGCTTCTGCGTAGGCTGCGGGCCTAGCGGCGGCCTAGGCCAGGGCCCGGAATATCCCACGAGGCCTTGCTGGAGCAGTGCGACGTTAACTTGATGATGGGCGGCGAAGGAGTGGAGGACTGCCGGACCCCAAAGGCAGAGAGCGCCAGTGCCGGAAATGCTCAACGCGCAGGACTGCTCACGCTGCGTCTATGCTTCTCTCGGCTCGGGGCGAAGGCGGGAAGGTCACCCTGCTGAGAGGGCAAAGCTTCCGATCGAAAGGCCTCTGAAATTCAGTCGTCCGATCGATCCCAGCCTCTGCAGACACGAGCATCTGTCATGTTCAGGAGTAGAGAGAGCTGCATGCAGTTGATCAGTGTTAGCATGACATTTCGCCGCACTCGCCAGATCTGTTACGACATTTGCATTTCGAACATTGTTGGCCTGTACCATTCTGTAGCTCACAAGGCCTCAGGAGGCTACAGAGGACAGCACAAAAAAGCAATCATGTGAGAACCGGTCGGTTTCTGATCAGGCGACGGTGGCAGCAGAAGCGTCAGCTCTCGGGCAACTTCGCTTCTGGGCCACTCTGCACACGGCTTGAGGCTTGAGGGCGATTCAGCTGCCCGGTGTCCGGTGTGTGCTTGCAGCAGCAGGTGTGCTCGCAGGCGTACGTGATCTCTTAGTTCAGGCTCAATGGGTTCACTCTTCTCTGTTTCTTGAAGCTTGACATCTGTATTGTTTAGTTTTTGTATGTTGAGGTGCTCGCATCTGGTGTTGTCAGTGTTGTCTTCTTATCCCACCCGGCGTGTCTTGTACTGGTCTGCGGTTTCTCCATGTCTGTCTAGCTTTGCAAAGTATCGTGTCGTATCGCATTTTCTTTCATCGTTGTTATGCTTGGTACAATGATTGAAGCCTGTGTTACCGAATGTACGGTAAACGACAGCATCAGGTGTCACGTCTACCACTTCCGGCATATCGCTGTATCATAGATTGAGAATTTGGAGAAGTCGATCGGGATTGTCGTAACTGTTGTTGAGGGCTTTGATCCGGCCTGCCTAAGAACTTGTTCGGCAGCCATATCAGGTCCCAGCTGGAAATCTCTTGCTGGTCCGGGCGCTACGCTGCAGTGACCCCTTGGAAGGCTGGTACCCAGAGCAAGAGCACCTTGAGCCGCGAATGAGTTGGGTTAAGTTGAGGCTTAAGGTCGGGTCTAGGTTGATGCTGCTTTGTCGACCTTGTGCCAAAGCCGTCGTGCATTGTCTCGGCTCTTCCTTCCCTCGCTGTTCCCGAGGCTATCGGCTGAGCTGCTCCGGTGGGAAGTGGTGGGGTCCCCATGGTGAGCCCGGCTTCTCCGGCTTTGCATGCGGGCCATGTGTGCAGGCAGAAAGTTGAGGGGAAGGGGTTCAATCTGTCAGACTCGCCGACGGGCTCGTTGGTACTGAGTGCCAAGTTGTCGAATTTGGATCCTCCGCATCCGGAGGCGGAGGATTCGCGCACGATGTTACGCGAGAATCCACCAGTTTTAATGGTGTCCTTTCCTGACAAAAAAACGCACTGCCTCACGGGATGGTAGAGCTGGGGATTGTAGGGTGCTCCAGCCTGTGCAGCACGAGCACATGTCTGTTTCCGAACTCTACATACATGATTCAGGGGTCCACTCTTATTATGATAGTGAAGCTGAGTTTGAATCGGACAGCCAAGAATGCCGTGGTTGAATGAGGTAAACTCCCTGACATGTTTCCCACGTCGAGATCTTCCGATTCTTTGCTCGGTGACACCAAGCTTCTAAGACTGTCTTCCGCTGTCCTTGCTGTTTGTGGGTGCTGGAGGTGGTGCAGCCGGACTATGTGGGCTATCAGGAGCCCGTCAGGGTTTTAGGGAATTCGGGGCGACCGTGCCACTGCAGCTGCGAAGGAGAAGGGCGAGCAAGAGCTGTTCTTCCTGCCCAACCTGAGCCTAAAAAGCAAAGAGTGCTGGTTGTTGTGACAAAGGCAAACTATTGTCAACCTCACACTGCTGGATGCCAATTTTGCCAGACTCCAGGGACCTCAACATCGGCTTCGATGCCTTGACACCTATGGTCGTTTCCTCCACGGGCGACCTCGTCCCTCGGCAAGGGTGGATGTGAGGTGTGGGGCACACGTGAGGCTGAGTCTAGCCAAGTTAGGTAGTAGAACACCATGCAGGTTAGACATAACATGCACGCAGCAGCTGACGAAGGCGCAGTGCCCAGCCATATGCATTCCAAACTGTGGTTTAATGACTTGGAGGCATCGTGCGAGGAAACCAGAGTTATCGGAGAGGGACGCCTCCTCCCTTTCTGGACTTCTCAAGAGCTAGCTCTGGCGTCTTCGAGGTCGATGGCTCGCTGAAGGGAAGGCCTCGAAACGAGAGCATCGAGGCCGGGCCTCAAGAGGACCGGACGGGCCGGTTCCAGAGGATGACGAACTGGAGCAGCATCGTGAAGAGGCTGTGGGAATTCGCGAAGAGGCTTGTGTGTCGGTTGATGCTCTGCAGGACAGCTCGCTGCTGCAGTGGAGGGCCCGGGCTGAAAGCCGTGGAGCGGGCCCACAAGGAGCTATCGGGGTTTGGAGACTTGGAGAAGCATGGGAGGTCGGAATCTTCCGACTTTTGAACTCGGTTATCACCTCGGGAGTTTGGCGGTGTGTGCGCGACCCAGGAGCGTGCGCCACAATCTTTTCAGCGATCGCACCTTCCAGCTTAGCACGGGTCTGGTCAACAGCAAGTGCCTGGGTCTGAAGTGAGTTCTGCCTCATTACAGTAGGCTAAACGGGAGCTCTCAAGAGAAGTCTGTGCGAGACCAGCTTTGAGAAGAGACCCAGAAGGTGCTTGGAAGGCTCTGCGCTCGAGTTTGACACGTCGGCCTGTCAGGACTCCCGCCTCTCGGTGGTTTCGTTCAGGTTGGCAGTTGGCTTGTGTTCCTGCACGTGCAAGCCTCTAAGCACAGTAGACGTGGGAACCGTGAATGCTACGACGTTACACTGCAAAGAGATTCCACAGCGCTGGGCTGATGTTCCTCCCAGACCTCGGCTCAGTCTCCTCAAAGTCGTCTTCCAATCCCCAAGCCCGCATGCTCCACAGCTCCCGGCTTGCGCAGACGAGCTTTGTGGCCAAGCAGCAGTTCCAGCATCCATCGGTAGCTTGGCTGCATCGCGGACATTATCGGGTGCCTCCAGCTCTCCAGGGCTTGCGAGCACTGCAGCACTGGCCTGAAGGGTTCTGGGCACAGGTCTGCTTACATGTTTCTGTGCATGCTTCTTGGTTTAATCGGCCCAGCTATAATTTTCAAAAAGGTCGGGTAGTGGTTGTCTATCTGTCCCTCGCCTTCTCAACCCTTCCTGCTGTCGTGCATACTTACGTGTATCCTGCATCAATGTGCATAGGCATACCATAAGCACAAGGATGTCTGCACTTGCATGTGTGTGGGTGCATGTCCGTATAAACAAACATGCATGCACGGTGGGTAGGTAGGTAGGTAGGTA
>CAJNDV010035741.1:68542-86188 GCA_905221635.1 Symbiodinium sp. CCMP2456
TGTATGTAACTGTATGTATGTAACTGTATGTATGTATGTATGAATGAATGTATGTACGTATGTATGTATATATGTACGTACGTACGTATGTATGTATGTATGTATGTATGTATGTATGTATGTATGTATGTGTGTACGTGTGTACGTATGTATGTATGTATGTATGTATGTATGAATGTATGGATGTAGGTATGTATGTGTGTGCGTATGTATGCATGCTTTCATACACGTATGTATGCATGTATGTATGTATGCATGTAATGTATGTGTGTATGTATGCATGCATTGATGCATGCATGTATGTACGTATGTGTGTTTGTATGTATGCATGCATTCATGCAGCAATGTATGTGTGTGTGTCCATGTATGTGTGTGTATGTATGTATGTATGTATGTACGTACGTAGGTATGTATGTATGGATGTATGTATGTATGTATGTATGTATGTATGTATGTATGTACGAATGTACGTACGTATGTATGCATGTATGCACGTATGTATGCGTATATGTTTATGAATATGTCTATGTATATGCATATGTACATGCACATGTATATGTATGTATGTGCTTGTCTGTGTATGTATGCGGATGGATGGAAGGATGGATGGACGTTGTATATTCATGACGCGCGTTTGTGAAGAGTCATGCTTCGTGCACTTCATCCAGACATGAATCCATCAAAGGAAACCCGAAGCCCTTAGCCTGAACCCCTAAATTCGTAAATGCTGAGCCAAAACACTGTATGGGCCGAGGTTCTGTCCACACTGGAACGGGCAGTCCAGACCAAGTTCCTCCGAAAGAGCCAGGCCTCACCCCATCGCTGTGTTTTGGATGTGGGCACTTTCTCAAAAGGGGTTGAGGTACGGAGTCACGTGAAGCGCGGATCAATGGTCAATGTGGAAAATTTTTCGAGTGCCTTGTGACTGAGAGGTGCCGCCCAGGCAAGATCCGAAGCAAGAAGGATCGGACACGTTGCTGAAATCCAGCTTCACTCGCGACGCTGGCCTGCTTAGCCGCTGTTTTCCCTCGCACAAACTCGGACAGTTTGACAAAATGGGTAAGTCTAAACATCTTTCGAGCCTTGGCTGAGTTGCAGAAGGCCTCTCTTTGCCCTTCTCCTCAGGACTGTGGGAGTTTTGCACTGGCCAACCTGTCCTTCCACGAGGCCCCAGAGTTCACTGGCTGCGGCCTCGCTTCTGCTGCGGTGCCCAGCACCGCAAGAGCCAGGGCTCAGTGGGTTTTGCAATTCGACGGTTCATACAAATCCTTTGGATTTGAGCATGTGTGCTTGCGGCAAAGCGAAGCCCACTGTTGCAGCGACGGTCTAGCTAGAGGCATGAACATCATGAACATGCGGAAGCTAGTTTGTCTGACTGACCTTCTGCATGGCTGGGTACGGCAAAGACAGGCAATTTCGGAAAGATGTCCGTGGCAGACACGTTGCATCATGCCTCGTGCAGTGCAGCGTATCTCCTGTTGAAGGCTTAAATTCGGACGACGGCCTGTTTATCACATTTTCGGAACCGTGCCGGCGAATTTGCAACGGACAGTGTTGTCGAAACTCAGCACTACCGAAATTGCCTGAACTGAGAGTTGCTAGCAGTTACTGGCGGAGTTGCTTGTGGATTCTTTCTTTAACCACAAGTACATGAGCGTTTTAAGATTTTTTTGGGGCAATGTTGTGCAGAAGCTGAGGCAATGCCCACTGCCACCCGGCTTTTCCACGTGGTGCCTTCAGTCAGGTTCTTGCAGCCAGACACGGGCCTATGCTTCAACGTGAAAGATCTGTCTGTGCTGAATGAGCAGTACAACACTGACTTTGCACCGTGCGTGGATGGTTACAACGACTTTTTTTGGAACGGGTCGCAGCTGGTTCTCCTTGCAAAGCCCACGCTATGCTTTGGTATGGGGCGTGGTACGCCTGTTGCGGAAAAGGTGTCTTGTCATTTTGAGTTTGGCTGAACGGAGCTGCTTACCCTGGAGCGCCAGCTTAGAGGTGTGTTTGGGTTGCTGACATGCTGAGAATGAGTGCCGAAACTCGTCAGTTCAGCCGTAAGCTGCCTGCCCAGGTCATCCTGCCGACCACCATCGACTACTGTTCTTGGGAAGCAACGACGCAATGGTCCGTGTCCAACGCGACCTTCCAGGGTGTTGGTGGGACTTCGAAAAGGGGTGCAGTCTTATGTCCCCCAACTGAGTCTTTGGCGGTTGGCTTTGATTAGATGCAGCATGAAGCTAGCAGAGACTGAGGGGAATGCATGCTTGTCACCACGGCGCAGGCATGTGGAACTTCGGTTGCTATAATGCGAAGTATGAGGATTTTGACCACTGCTTCTTGGCTGTTGTGTAGCATCTTTCGGTTATTTCTCCCTCCCCAGCACCCCCCCACCCCCCAACAGCAGGTTCCCACCCCCCTGAAAAGAGCCCGCCCTCCAGAGGGATCCAGAAGAGCCTGTTCGAGGTGCAAAAAAAACCTAGCCCAAAATGAAGCTAGAATGGTCCGTTCAGGTCCTGAACCATGGACCCTAAGTCTGGATGTGCGTGGAGATGAGCATTGAGCTAAAGGATGCTTCCAGAGAAGAGTGGCCTAAGCCCTAAGCATTTCCAACTCGGATAGACGACAGGTACCTCCATCCGCTATAAACAGATGCACATGGTGGATGTGGTCAACGAAATCAAGTGTCCGCGTGACTCCGTTGTGAGCTACATACACAAGGACCCGAACTTCCTGTGCACATCACGAGTAAAGCTGCGGGATTAGAGATGTGGCTGTTGGAGTTCGAGGTGGAGAAAACATGTCTGGTTCTTCAGGATCGTGTCCGTCAGAGCGTGAAGAAGTTTGGTCGGGACCGGGGTCATCAGTGATGACGGATTTTGAAATGCGCATTTCAAGGTTCGGATGAAAAGATTGATGTTGTGTTTCACCACCCAAACTGCCTTTGGCTTCGGCAAGCCCACCTTGGACTCCAGCGAACCTGTGTGCAAAGCTTAGTCGAAGCTTCGGTTCCATTGCCGTCCTCAGCTCAAAGATGCAGCGGCCTTCAGGATCCCAACAGCCTGTCCATCAAGTATCGATGCTGGGCTGCTTTTTGCACTCGTCTTGAGCTTCGGGCTGTAGCCGATCGGGCCTGAACCCTAAGAGGCCCTAAACCCCAAGCCACACCACCGCCCTAAAGCCCGACTGTGGTGTGTTTCGTGTCCTTCTGTCGAGGATGCAATCGGATGGTCTCCATGGGCTCCTGTTTCCCGTACCAGACCCCGCCCTTCGAGAACTCCGGTGAGGCTGGCAAAGTTTCAAAGGCTTTGCGTGGTGTCGTGGGGGTTCAGCGGAAGTTGATCAGAGAGCCTTCCGAGGCATGTCAGGAGCGGTCTGGTTCAGCATTGCAGGCTGAATTTCAAGCTCTAGCTCGGGCTCTACTCTTCAGCTTAAAATGCTACTTCTTAATAAGCACTCCGCCAATCTCTCACCCAACATTTCAGCAATCCGCAGCCTTCTTCCCGCACCTCTGGCCCAACTGGAAATCATTCTACTGCCGGTGAAGACTTAACTTGGCACCACAGCCGCCAGCGTCCGGGCAGCCCTTCAGCGATTTATGACCCCACTGCAGATCCCGGACACTGCCCTGGCGGCCTCGCGAGAACGGGCCACTTAACATCAACCCAGAAAGCATAAGCCTAAACCCCAAACCCCATAATTAAAGAAAACCCTAAAACCCTGAACCAGGGCCCTCTAAACCCTCGAAGCCCTCTAGAAGCGCAACGCGCGCGGCCGCGCCCTCCTCGCTCCTCTGAAACTCGGATCCTGGAGGCCTTCCTGCAGTCCCACGCAAGCTGTCCCCTGGGCTCCGGCCTCCAGGAGACGATGGCGAAGTCGGGGATCCCGATCCCTTCGTCTTCTTGTGGTTTTTTAGAGATCCCGTTTATGAAACCAAGAAGGGCACCATGGACCTCCCTTTTCGGAAGAAGCGATTGGGGGTTGTCTACGGTCAAAAGGGGAACCTTACTGCATCTGAGCACTTCGCGAGGCCTGTGCGTGCGCGTGAGTGTGTTTCTTTGCGCACGGCAGGAGTTGCAGGTCGTGGAGTCAGCAGTTTCCGTGTCTTTCCGGATTCTGTGCCTTGGAAAGCTGTAATTTCTTGAGGGGGCACCATGCCATCCCTTCACAAGGCACCTCAACCGCCGCAGATTAGTGGATTCGGTAAGCTGCAAGGTGTTGCTACATGAGCCCGCTCGCCATGGGCGCGATCGTGACAGGACCGATCCTTCTTTGTGCAGTCTGTTTGGAGAGAAGGCTTCCATAGCCCCTCTGAAATCTGTTTGCGATTCTGATCGCACTTATCCGTTTATGTTCCGGCGCTGAACTCTGGTGCACAGGCCAAGTCCCCAGAACGTGCATGAAAGTTCTGTTGAGGCGGAGCGCCTCGTCTTCACAACTGGGAGGGCGCCTACTGCCCCTATGAACGCGATGAAAGTGGTCGTCTCTTGGCTCAGTACGCTATTTCTGAGCCCAACTCCCAGCATCAACCAAGTTAGCATGCCTTAGGAGACTGCACCTGCTCGAGCCCCCAAGCCCTCTGCAGCCCAAGCAGGGCTTTCCTCGCCGTTGACCCTCCCTTCCTTGACCCAGGATTGAAATACTCGCAGCAGTCCAGCTTCGGGCTGAGCAAAAGCGGTGAGCTGGCTTTCAACTGGTCCACGGGTGCCCTGGCACGATATGGGACCAACAGTGTTCTCGAGTCAAGCGGTAAGTGGTTGTTCCGGTGCACAGCACAAGCTTTCTTGCCACCGTGCTTGTGATAGGCATTTGGGTGCTGGGATGGCGCGAGACATGATGCCTGCGGGACTGATATGTCCAACCCCAAATCATTTTGCATTTTGCTTCTGTTGCTCGCAGGCCAGTGGTGTTTGACAGCCACGATTTGGTTCAAGGAGACAGTGACCTGCGTGGATAGCACGGTGGCAGAAGTCTTGGACGATGCTGGGCAGCCACATCTGTTCGTTGAGCATCCCATGCACTTCCAGTGTTTGGGGGGGAAAAAGCGAGAAGATAGGGGATTCGGATTCAGGCTGGGGGCTCTGGGTGAGGGTTACGGACCTTCTACTCCGCTACTCTCTGTTCGCTTTTAGGGTTTAGCGCAATTTCATTTCAGGATTTCCTTCTTAGGGCTTAGCGTTTCCCACTCACGGGTCGTTTTGGGTGTTTAGGGTGTAAAGCTTTCCACGACTAGTTTGGATTTGGGTTTCCAGATGTTGTTTCTCTGAAGGGTGTAGGGTTCGCCATAGTGTGCGTTTTGGGTCGTCCTACCTTCTTGTCGGGTTTGGGGTTTGGGGTTTCTCGCCGGGTTCAAGGGTTCCCTTTCCACTTTCCACCCACTAACTTCTTGAAAGGTGAACTTGCTTGCTGGCCGCTTTGTGCCTTTTGTGATGCATACAGTGCAGGCTTTGCTCCTGAATCACTTTCCATGTCGCAGCATCGATGCTTCGCAAACTTAGCTGCAAAAGCCCTGCTGTGCTTGCTTGCTTGCTGGTTGTGTGGTTTCTTGTTGGAATCATATTGGTAGCGGAGCTTGAGAGGTTTAGGGGATAGGCTAGGCTGCGCCCTGCTTACCTGAGCCTTTTGCGATGGCTTCCAATGCGGGAGGCGATCCGACGGCACATGCTGTGCCAGTGCCTGAAGACCCGTGGGATCGAGATGACCCATGGACAGCGACAGCAGCAGCGGAAGGAAGACCAGCCTCGGCGCCTACTACGCCTTTGCGAGATCAGCCGAGTACTTCCCCGATTACCCCTGTGCCCATGGGGGACTTGATGCCTCAAGGAGTTCCTGTGAGCTTGGGCCCGCACCCGTCAATGAGTGGACCTGCGTCTTCGTATGATGTGGCAGGATCTGCTCTTTCTGCTGCAGGAGCTCTTCCTCCTGGATTTCCCGGCGGGTGCCCAGGAGGAGTACCACAAGGCCCTGGCGTATGCCCTGCAATTCCTCCTGTTCCTCCTGGATGGTGGCCTCCAATGGGAAATGGCTGTGGCATGCCTTGGCAGTGGCAATGGCCTTGGGGAGCTCAGGCTCCAATGATGATGGGCCCGGGCATGATGATGCCCCCCTTTGGAGCAACGACACCGGCGGCTTCTGGGACTTCATGGGCGGTGCCTTCGGTGCCTCCTGTCTCGGTGCCTTCGCCGGGTGAGACAAGGCAGGCCTCAGCACAAGAACTTCCGAGAGTACCGAGTGGGAAGAGTGAACCAGATGCGGCCGAGCAGGGTGCCGAGCAGGACGAGGACCTCGACGGCATCTCTACCCCGGCTTCCTCGGAGTTGCGATCTATGTTGAGGCGCAGAGGACGGGAGACCTATGATAGGCCAAAGTCCTCGATCGGTTCAGTGCGCATCGAGGAGTTCCACGGCGATCGGAAGAAGTACTTGAAGTGGAAAAATGCGGTGCAAGCCCAAGAAGCTTTGTACCGCCTTGAGGCTTCCGAGCTGACGATGCTGGTGTATCTTTCCACAAGGGGAGAAGCGAGAGACTTGTTGGACCAGGTGCCCTTGACTACCCTCACGGCCCCCGGCGGCATCCATGTTATGTGGCGATTGCTGGATGAAGGGTACGGCGAAACAGGGGCAGAGCTCTTCGAGAGGGCGGAGAAGGAGCTCAACACGTACCGTCGGCTCCCGGGCCAGAGCGTGGCAACATACATCGCTTCCATGAAGAGGCTCAAAAGTCAATACGTCAGGGTGGACCCAGACTCTCAGATTTCGGACCGAGCCTGGGCACAGAGACTTTTGTCAAGGGCTTCTTTGTCTAAGAGGGAACGGCTGGATGTTTTCTACTCGGCCGGCGGCGTCTACTCGACCACTGCTATCGAGAATGCCTTGCGGCACAGGTGTGCAACGGTTCATGAAGAAGAACGCCGCCTACCTGCTCCTCGGGACATGGCTGCGACTTTGCGGCCACGATCGTCGTCTACGGGGCGGTTCTCCTCAGCCAGCTCTACGCGAACGAGCTCGACCGCGTCTTCTGGAAGAAGCACAGCACGACAGCCCAGGAGACACGGAACCCATGTGGCGGGAGCAGAGCTCATGGACACAGTTCCCGAGGAGGGTGCCGAGGACGATGAGGACCTTCACGAGGAAGCCGACGAGAGCTTTCTCGAGGGGGAGATAGAGAGTGCAGGGGAGGAAGAAGATGATGGTGAGGACGTTGGCTCCGACGGCGAGAGCATGGCAATGGACGTGAAGGAGGCCTTCCAAGCAGGGTGGAAGGCGAAGCAAAAGGTTTCGGCTCAAAAGCGGTCCCGAGGATGGGCCAAAACTTCCCGAACGACCTCTACTACATCCAGCCCGTCGAAAAGCGTTGCCGAAAAGAAGCGTGCTTCGAGCTGTGCCAGCTGCGGCCAGAAGGGTCACTGGCGTGGAGACCCAGAGTGCCCCAATGTCAAGAACGGCACCGACCCCCTGCATCAGAAGCCAGGTGGCCGCGAGGAGGTGCACTTTGTGAACTTCACTTTCATGGAGGGCGCTAGTCAGTTTGAGGTGTGCCCTGCTTGTTCCGGAGCGGTCCCCATCACAGCCAAGTTTTGCCCGGAGTGCGGTCACAAAAGTGGAGGCAAGAGGTCTCCATGGGAGATCGTATCCGAGGCCGCGGCCAGCGCTGACAGCAGGGAGCCCCCGCCACGTCCAATGAGAGATGTTCGGCCTAGCGCTTCTGTTGCTAAGGCAAACTTTGGCTCGAAGAAGGACAAGCAGCTGCGACTACGAGGCGATGAGGTGATTGGTGCGGTTTCTTCGATGTCCAAGGATGAGCGCAAACAGTTGAAATATGCCCTGGTGGAGGAGGAGGCCCGGGAAGCGAGTGCAGCTTTGGACGCGCATCGTGCTGCTTTTGGTGCCCGGTCCTCCGAGATGGCCACCCCTCTCCTCAACGACGTTGGTGGCTACCCGAAGCCAGGCTGGAACAAGGACCGGGACCAGAGGCCAATCATCCCTACCTCGGCTTCATCTTCGGTGCCAGCACCCCCGGACAAGAAGGCTGTGACCGGCAAGGATAAGCCAAAGGCACAACATCACCGTGAACTCGAGGAGTTTCGTCGGGAGCTCTACGACAAGGCGTGGACAGGGACCCGGTGCCAACCTTCAAGTGCAAGCCCTATCCCTACGGATGCGCAAGCGGTGTGTCCTCACTACTACCACGACCTGCTCTGGATTGCCAATGCCCACGGCCATTACGCACGATGTCGCCGTTGTGATCTGAAAAATGTTCTGTACTACTCGGAGAGGCATGGTGTGCTCATGGCCGGCCAGCAGCAAGAGGAGAAGGACGAGCCGCATCCACTTCCTCCCGCTCCTCCTGGCCAAGTGGTTGCAGACAGTGGCTGCCGCACCGCGGTGGCGGGATGGAACTGGCATCGCCACCTGCAATCCGAGCTCCAGAGGCAGGGCATCCGGTGGCATGAGGTGCAGGAGTATGAGGTCTTCCAGTTCGGCTCGGGCGGCCCTGAGGTTTCGCGGAAAGCCTTTATATATCCGGTGGCTGTGGGAGGACAGCTGGATGTACTTCGCATGTCGTGCGTGCACAATGGAGCAATCAATTGCCCCGGGCTGGTGGGCCCTTCTGAACTGGCCCGATGGAAGGTGGTGTTTGACTTTGCGGCCAAGACTGTGGAGGTCTTCGGCACGAAAGGCCCCATGACCTTGACTATGACGCGTCACCCGGCACTGCATCTCATCGACTACCCCGAGGAGATAGCCGATGTCTGGGAGGCCCCGCACATGAAGGAGCAGCTTCGACTTTTGACACGGTGCCCCCAGAGCCTGGCCTTTGTGAGCATGGGTTCGGCCACGGGTGCAGATGTCAATGAGGGCTATCTGGCCTCTTCATCGGAGGCCGAAGAAGAAGAGTTGGATTTCGAGCCCCAGCCAGATGCCTTGAACGACCAAGCGGCCGCCCGGAGAGAACAGCTCAAGAAGGAATGGATGTCCTTGCTGGAAGGTGACCTTGGTATCAGGGTGATTCGCTCACTCCCTGATGCTGCTGGTACACCCTCAGAAGATGCATCTGGAGATTCTTCGTCGACTGAACTTCGCAGCGACCCCGGCAGCAGAACCTCAATTACAAGTCACGAGTTTGGAGTGGAGCTGAGTGAGTCTTCGGCAGAAGACCCAGAGGAGCTGGACCGCGACTTCGACCAGCCAGCCCCTGACTTTGCCGATGCCGAGGTGAAGCCTACATTCTTTCACAAGACCATGCG
The DNA here is from genome assembly GCA_905221635.1 of Symbiodinium sp. CCMP2456. Classification (NCBI taxonomy): domain Eukaryota; class Dinophyceae; order Suessiales; family Symbiodiniaceae; genus Symbiodinium; species Symbiodinium sp. CCMP2456. The sequence goes on from CAJNDV010035741.1 coordinate 77,787, forward strand.
AAAGAAGCTTAGCGGTGCAGGTTCTGTGGTGTGGCAGGTCGCGACCAAGCCGACCCAGGGAAATACTCCGAAACCTGCCACCATAGAAGCTCCTTTGCGGTTGCAGCGGCGATCTGGACCATGGCGTGTGTTGGAAGTCTTCACGTGTGCGATGGCCATTGGACTGGCCGCGGCGAGTCGCGGCTGGGATGTGGGCCAGCCCGTTGATGAGTCGACTTTTGCCCTCCACACCTACGCTGGCCAAGAAGCAGCCACCAAGTACATGCGCGAGTTCGAGCCCGACCTTGTGATCTTCTCCTGGCCTGCCGCCGCTTGGCATGACTTGCGTTCTCTGCGGGCACATGAAGGGGCTCAACTAGATGCGGTTGCCTGTGAACGAGCCCGCCAACGGCCCGTCTTAGAATGGATGAAGCATGAAGTTTTGGCGTGTCGGGCAAGGGGGACTGTGGTGATCGGCGAGAACCCTGCACGCTCTCGTGCTTGGGCAGAGCCAGCGGTGGTGCAGGCGTTTGACCATATGCCCTGGGCACGCGTTGATATGTGTGCTTGGGGCATGACGCGGCCGGCTGCTGAGTGGGCAGACCATGGGCTGCACACGGCCCAGCCCCTTTACCTTAAACGACCTACGCGTCTGGCGGCACCACAGCCTCTACTACAAGCACTTTGCCGCAAATGCCCCGGCGGCCACCGACATGCTTCTTCTTGGGGAGGGGTGCGTCACAAAGGCCGCTGGTGCTCGATGGCCGCCGCCTGCGGGTGCTACACAAACTCCTTTGCCGAGGCGGTGGTGGTGGCTACAGAAAATTTCGTTCGGAGGGCTTCTTCGTCTACAAGAGTTCCGGTCACCTCCTTTGTTATCTCGCCGACTCTTCCGGAGGAAGCCCTGATGGAAGATGATGGTGAAATTTTGGCCGAGCAAGACCTTATGAACCACAACCCAGAGGCGATCAACGAAGAGCACTCCGGAAACCATGGCGACAGTGGGGCGGAAGGCCCAGATGACCTTAAGAACCACGACCCAGAGAACGAAGAGCAGTCCGGAAACCATGGCGACAGTGGGGTCCCAGCTAGAGGTGATGGTGCAGCGCCAGGATCCCTTCTAGATCGCCTGTATCTAGTCCACAGACGGCTGGGTCACCCGAGTAACGAGTCTCTCCGCAGAATCCTTGAGATGGCTGGTGCGAAGGATGAGCTGCTCCAGATGGCAGATAAACTGGTGTGTCCCACGTGTGCTTTGAGGTCGCCTCCGAAGAGACCTTTTCCCGCGAGACCTGAGGCAAGACCTATCATGTTCAACTCGGTGGTGCATATGGACCTCAAGTACCAGAAGGATAGTCTGGGCCAGATTTATGTTGCTTTGTCTTTGGTAGACGGCGCGACGTGCTATCACCAGGCCGTCCTCCTACGCAGCAGGGACTCTGAACATGTGGGTCGAAAGTTCCTGAAGTCATGGGTGTGTGTGTTCGGCATCCCCACTGAAGTCGTGCATGATCAAGGGGGAGAGTTCGAGTCAGGATTCATAGCAGTCCTGGAGTCACATTCGATAGCCTCAAAGGTGACGGGAGCACATGCTCCTTGGCAGGCTGGATTGGCCGAACGTCACGGGGGACTGCTGGGTGTGGCCTGGGCCGCGATCATCCTGGAGCAGGGCGTCAAGGACCGAAAGGAGATGAAATGCTCTCTGGCATGTGCACTCCAGGCAAAGAACTCCACTGTCAGCAGAAAGGGGCACTCCGCATATGCCCTAGTGTTCGGAAGGCAGGCCTACTTCCCGGAATTGCTTGACGAGCACGTTTGGGAAGCAGCCTCTCTTGGATATGCGCTTTCCATTGAAGGAGAGGTTGCTCGTCAGAGTGAAATGAGGGCAGCCGCGAGAGTGGCCCTCTTGAGGGGCGATGTTCACGAACGACTGCGGAAAGCACTGCGGCGAGCCCCTGGAGGAGAACGTCGCGAATATGCTCCCGGCGAGCTTGTGCACTTTTATTCTCCGGAGATGCCAGGCCAAGCTCGCTACAAGAAGGACGCCGGATCGTGGAGGGGCCCAGCTGTAGTACTTCTACCTGACGGGGCCCATCGCTACTTCTTGAGCTGGCGCGGACGGTGCTGCTGGTAGCCGGCGCCAACCTCAAGGGAGCTTCCTTGGATGAAGCCCAGGACCAGGAGCTTCGTCTTCGGGAAGCTGAAGTAGATTTGGCCAAGGGCTACCTCGACCTGACGGATGCGGCGGCCCCGGACGAAGATGGTCAACTTTCGCAGTTGGTACCTCAAGGCCCCGGTCTTAAAGTTCGTAAAGATCCTCGTCGTCCTTTTGCTCGGAAGGTTACAGAAGCTCGAAAGATGATGGCTGGCCTGAAGTCCATCAAGAAGGTGCTTCGGCTCCCCGGCTCTGTGCTATCCAAGAAGAGACTCAGGAAGCGACCTCGACCGGAAGAGCCGGCTTCCGAGTTCAAGCCGGGAGGGGCGAGCGAGGAGGACCTCAAGTACTTAGAGGAGATCGGAGCCATCCCCTCTCCGATTGAGGAGCCGGCTCCACCTGAGGCACCCCCACTTGATGGAGCCCCAGATGCAGTAGATCCTCCTCCTCTCTCCGGTGTTCCAGCAGATGTTCCTCCACAGAACCCAGAGTACGATTGTCTGGATGATTTGCCCTGGCAGCTTAAACGCCGCCCTGACCCTCCGAACCCTGGGGATGATGGCGAGTCAGCTGCGAAGAGGGCTCGAGTGGATGGACTCGAGAACTATGTCATGGCGGCAGCGGCAGAAGAAGTTCTACAGGACAACGAACTCCTGAACGAGTGGCTTCCCCATCAGGAGGTGGAGCAGCTTGCTGAGCTTACTGGAGTTCCTTTGACAAGTGCTCGGATCCACCGGGCCCCAAGGAAGCGCTTTCAAGGACCAGGCCGTTTCAAGAACCGGCCCAGGGTGACGATGATGCTGACCAAGGAAGGAAAGGCCCTGGTTTCGCGAGAGGCCTCTTCAGAAGTGCGTGAGCATCCCCGTCGCAAAGCTCCTTTTCTGTGGCGAGGCATGACACTGTTTCCTAAGGTCGCTTCGAAGAAGATCTTTGTGGCCTCAGAAGACAAGGTTTACAAGGCTCGGCAATGCAAGGAGGTGTTCCTCAAGGTGAATTCGCATGTGTACCAGGCCACTGTGGATGACTCTGAGGTGATCCACGCCGCGGCCCACGACATTGCCTCCGACCGCCTCGCAAAGGAGGCCTTCTTGCTGAAGATGAAGGCCAATGGAAAGGAGCTCGACCCAAAGCACTTCAATTCCGAAGAGAGGTTGAAGTTCGATGCCGCCGATGCCAAGGAGTGGGAAGCTTGGATCAAGAATGAGGTCATACGAAGACTTCCTCCCGAAGAAGCCCGGAAAATTCCTAAGGAGAGAGTGTTTCGAGTGCCAGCCCGCATCGTGAGAGTCAACAAGGCAGCAGTGGGCCAGGGAGGCTTGCTCGCGAAGAGCAGGATAGTCCTACCTGGACACTTGGACCCTGACCTCGGGACTCTCCGAACGGATGCTCCTACCACAACAATGACTGCTGTGAGAATGACAATGTGCTTGGGACTGGGTAGGGGCTTCAACTTTTGGACATTCGATGTCAGTACGGCATTTTTGTCTGGAAAGAAAGTGGGCCGTGAACTCTTTGTCCGTGCCCCCGGGGACCTCCGTGGCACTACAGCTGGGGAACTTTGGAAGATTCTCCGTTCAGCTTATGGGTTGTCTGAGGCCCCAAGGCTGTGGTATCAGAAAGCCCGGGAGGATCTCAAAACATGTGGCTTTGTGGAATTGGACTTTGCGCCCGCGACCTTTATCTACCTTGTCATAGTGAAGGGACGGCGCATTGTCAAGGCCATGTTGTGTTTGCACGTGGATGACGGCTTCATGGCGGTACATCCGGAAGTTGAGAACAAGATTCGGGAAACCATCAACATGCACTTCAGCATTAAGGAGTGGACCGCTTTGGGAGAGAAGCCGGTGCCCTTTCTCGGAATGAGGATCGCACTGGTGAAGGGCCAGATCCTGAACGACATGACCGACTACGTCCTGGCCGTCTCCCCCTCCAAGGTCTCTCCTGCTAAGGACAGTGTGTTAGAAGGTTTTTCTTTGAAGGAGTACCGAAGACTTGTTGCACAACTTCGTTGGCCGTCCCACCTCGTCCTCCCGGAGTTCCTCTACAGCGTGAGCAGTTTGGCACAAAGAGTGGGCAGCGCAACGGGCGCTGACTTGGAGAAGGCCAACTCGGTTCTTCAAGCTATGCAAGAAGCGGCCAAGAAAGACCAGGCCAAGCTGTGGATGAACCCTTGTTCAGCCTCGGCTGTTCTACTCACCTACTTCGACGCAGCGCTCGGAAAGGCGGGGCAACATGTTGCCCAAAGAGGGGAGCTCCACTTCTTGGCGGAACCACAGGTCTTCGAAGGCCACGGGAGAGCAAGCGTGTTGGAATATCATTCGAATAAGGTGGCCCGAGTGGTGCGCTCTTCGATGGCAGCCGAAAGCTGCGCCATGGCCTCCGCCACCGACAGGATGATCTACAACATAAAGCTCTTCGACGCGTTGGCCCACGGCATCTTGGAGGTGAACAACAACTGGAGGGACCAGCTAAAGACGTCTGGCCACTTGGTGACGGACGCCCGCTCGCTTTTCGACCACACGAATGGAAGCAGCCTTATGGCAAGCGAGCGACAGACTGCTTTGGACATTTTGTCGGTGAAGCAGCTCGTGCAGCAAAAGGTCCTCCGCCTGTGGTGGGTCCCAACTTGGAAGCAGTTCGCCGACTCGCTGACCAAGGAGATGCTCGACGAGCTTTTCCAACGCTACCGTACCACTTCATCCTTGAATGTGGTGCAAACAGATGAAGATCAGTTGGAAGAGGAAAAACGTGCTTCTCTGAGGCGAGCTCAAAGAGAGCGCCGAAAGATTCGGATGAATGCTGTTACCAAGGGTATCAAGAAATAGTTCTTGGAGCCCGCATCCGTTTAATGAAGCAGATCAGGAGCAACATTCCTCTTTTGGGATGTGATGCATACAGTGCAGGCTTTGCTCCTGAATCACTTTCCATGTCGCAGCATCGATGCTTCGCAAACTTAGCTGCAAAAGCCCTGCTGTGCTTGCTTGCTTGCTGGTTGTGTGGTTTCTTGTTGGAATCATACCTTTAAGGTGTCGGGTTTTTCCACACGCCATCCGGTTTTGGGGTTTGGGGCTTTCCAAGCGCTTTTTTCCTTTTGGGGTGTCGGGTGTGCCAGACGACGGGAGAAGTTGGGTGAAGGGTGGGCCGCCCCCACTCTGACATCTGAGCCTAGGATGGGGTGCTCCATGGCCCAAGCTGGTCAGTGGTGCCGGTCACGGACTTCGACGGAGAATACGTCGCGCAGGGTCCAATTGAAGCTGTGATGCACAGATGCCAGGAACCTACTGTTGGAGGCTCCCGAATGTACCAACCACGAAACAGATTTCTCCTCTTGCGATCTTGGGCGTAGCTAGCCCTGCGATTATCTTTCATTAGGGATGCAAGTGCAGGCCGGCAGATTGTCGGACTTTGAGGCCCGATACGGTGCAACCCACAGACCTTACCTTAGATCCCGACAATCCGAAGGCTTTGCTTCTCTTTGCTGAGGAAAGACAGTGTGCTCTGTGCGGTTGCGCCATGTCCAACGCTGCCTGACACCGAGCTTGCTGAGGAGCGGGACTTCTCGCCACCACGGCAGCCACCGAGGCCCGAACACGAAGTTGGGAGCATCTCACAGCTCTCCCTTCCCCAAACTGCCAGGCCCAAGCCGACGTTGCTCACCTTCGCCTCCAGCGAAGCCCAGATCGCGGAAGAGTGCAAGGAGCTGGTCCCGGACTGGGAGGATGTGCCTTGGTCAACACACGGCTTCGTGCCAGCTGAGTGGAATCAGCGGGCTCACACCTTGCAGCATGCCGTCACTTCCCTGCCTTGCATAAGGACCCGGTTTAAGCAGCGTTTTCACGAATCCATGGACACGTCGGCATTCGAGAGACCTCGGACCGAAGCCCTAGGCCCTCGAAACCAAGGTCAGCAAAGAGTTGCCCGCAAGCAATCCATGCCAATTCGTGCCGCCGCCTTGGCATTCTGCGCGACAGCTTTGGGCTCTCGGGTTGGATTCTTTCAGGCTTTCAGGCCAAAGAGGCCAAAGTCGGCTACAGGTTTCAGGATTCCGCCGGAGCTTCGCATGCCAGGCCGTGCGATCCAGAAGGCTCAACGTCACACCAGCAGGGATGCGCTTGTGAAGATACGAATTCGTCGTTCTTCGGAGGGTACTGCAGCAACACGCAATTCGAGAGAAGGGCGCCCCCTAGCCGAGCCTGGCATCCTCCTCCGAGGTCGGGGAAGCCCTGGGCCAAGAACCCGAAGAAAGCGGCTCTGGAAGATGAAGGCAGCTTGGCCTCAGCTTGGCCGGTCCCATAGACAGTCGGAGAATGTGCAAAAATTAAAATATGTCGTCAGCCAAATGTCCGAAGCCTCAGGCGAGGGCTATGCCAGCTACTGGGACACAGTGACGCTCGGCTGGGTGAGGGCAACTGTCGGATACTCTCTGGCTAGAGTTCGGCTAGTCGACGCAGCGTCGCCCGATGAGGGCTTGCATTGACCTCCAAAAGCCCGAACTCTCAAAGCAACAGCCGAGCCTACTCGCGCTGCAGAGGAATAATGTTGGGGGCGCCGGCTTCAGCTACGAGCAGGTGTTGGATTGCTTCGCTCGAGAGGATGCGCGGAACCGAATGGATCTAGAGGACGAGTATGACTCTGAGCTGCATGAACGGATACTGGAACTGCTGCACTACTGTCGTTCGCCCGGGGTTTTGGTTTTGGGAACTGTGCCCCCAACTTTCACTTCCAACTTTCTGTCATCCTTTTCCATGTTTGTTTACGGGTTTCCTCCCCTTCATTTTCCTTGTGGGCTTGGCCCCCTCCCCCCACTGTATTTAAGGTTTTGCGTCAGCACCCACATCTCCTTTGAGGTGTTTAGGCTTCCCAACCACGATTTCCGCTGCTGGGCTTTCCACTCAGCACTCCTCCAGGGGTTCCGCACTCATTCCCGTGTAATTATAGGCGGGTTCTAGGGATTTGAGTTTTTGCATCCCCCCCCCCCCCTCCCCACCCCCCATCGGGGTTTCGAGCTCCACCTGCTAGCCCACCTTTGCGACGCTCCTGGGCTCACAGCCTTGGACTCAAACGACTCGAGGCTTTGACCGTGAATTTCGGGCTTCTCTGCCTCATACCAAACACGCAACAATCTGGCGGTTGGCCTGTTGCCACTGATCTGTTTGGGTCAGGTGCCAAGCTTCCGAGCAATTTTCGGACCTGAGATAGATTCAATTCCCGGAACAGAAAGAAACTCGGACACAGCCTTTGTTTGTCGTGCCCTGCAGCCAAACCAGATCAGGATGCCGCCAGAATCGTCACAAGCTTGAACGAGGCGCCGACTGGTCAAACCGTTGCGAGGTGCATCACTTGAGCCCAGCTGAAGCGCTCACATCTGACTGCTATTGTAACCTGGTGAAAGAGGGAATTTGTCTGCACGTTGGCTTTGGAATCCCTGAAATCAGGTGAACGTCTTTGTCCATGGCGTCTGCTCTGCTATTCCATCTTCTGTCCTCTCCCCCTTCGGCTTCGGATTGATGGAGAACTGGGGAGACATTTGCGGTTCTGCACCCCGGATTTTCAATCCGAGCAGGCTTTGCTTGTTGCAAGCTTTAGTTTCTGTTGTGGAGTCAACTTTACGAGCGCTGAATTCCACTGTTTGTTGCAGTTCGGTGCAACCAAGGTGTTTGAAAAAGGACTGGTCGAAAGCAGTACCTGGTTCACGGAAGCACGGACTGCGAGGCAGCCGTCCGGTCCGAAAAGGTTGACAAGCCGTCAGAACTCCATGCCTTTATGGTTCATGGCATGGGTTTTGTGTTGTGATATGTTGTGATGTAATTATTGTTAAAGTCAATCAGCGGTTTGAAGTTCGAAGATGCAGGGGCATCTCTGAGCGCGCAGATGCCGCTCAGAATGACTGCATCGGTGCGGCTGCTGCATTCGCCCGGGTGGTCTGCGACCTCCACTGCGTGAAGGCGAGCTACACGTTGCCGCCATGGAAAACCTTGTAAAGCCGTGCAGCCCTGAACGCCCTATGCCCTAAACCCCGAAGCCGGACACCACAAAAGCCCCAGAACCCGAAAGCCCTCAGAGGATGCCATCCAAAGCGGCAATTTGGCGGTGCGCCAGTCCTTAGAGCAGGCCGTTGCGGTGCTCAACAGGAGCCTCGGAGGAGATGTTGGCAGCTATGCTCGGGATCAAGGGCGCTCCGACGTCTATCTTGATCTGTCTGTCCTGTCCTGTCCGTCTATTTATCCTCTATGTCTAGATTTAAACAAACACACACAAACACACACAC